>JAXBDA010000032.1:93067-155226 GCA_036023075.1 Gaultheria prostrata | reverse complement strand
ACTTTCTTTTCGACGCCGTTACTCCGCCCGACCACCGATAGCTTTGTCTTCTTCCGATTAACCTCGGAATACGGTAATAATCTTTATCTAAATGTCTACTAGTTATTTTAGCGCAAGATTAATTTTTAGTAATGTTATAATGCCCGGTTTTAAAATAAAAGTTAGTAGTTTTACGGTTTCGGACAAGAAAAGAGTTGTGATTCTAAAAAAACTTTTTCGAACTTACGCAGTCGTTATAATGCCCGAATGGAAAATGATATTTCAAATTTATGCAGTTATAATGTCCGATTGATTTTTGGAAAAATACGCGAACGGTTATTTTTTAGAAGGCGAAATTATCGACAAATGAGAATTTTCTAAAAAAAAGACTACGTGAAATATTTTTGGGAAATGAGGAAAATGTTTTATGACTGACTTGAGACTGTGGAATGACCCAAGGCTAACACCCTTGAAAGTCTGTCTAGAAAGAGGATGGGTGTTATTAACTGGATATTCCGACCCCCTCTGCCTGAGACTTTCCTGGTTATTCTATTGTCGAGAGAAGATCGCTAAAAGAGAAATGATATTTTAAGAGACACATTTTACGAGAAAATATTGAATTATGGAGAAACACGTTTTACGAGGAAACGCTGATTTTAAGTGACACATTTTACGAGAAAATACTGAATTTGAGGAAAATACATTTTATGAGGAAACGCTGATTTTTGAAACACGATTTACGAGATTGATTTTTGAAACATGACTTACGAGGAAGTTATATTTTTATGAAAAGAGATTTTTGAAACACGTTGCATATTCACAATACGATATGAGAATTACACGACACGATTTTCAAGATGAATAGTTGACACGAGGAAAAGAGATGAGAATGAAAATGAGATGAGAACGGAAACGGAGAATTCGTGATGATAATAATGAATACGGTAATGCAACTTTAGTACTGCCCTTTTCGTAGTTACGGTCCGTGATGTGGTTAGAACTAAAAGATACGGTAGTACCGCTATAGCACTGCCCTTCACGTAGATGCGGTCCATGATGTGGTAAGGGCTAAAGCGCATACAACAGCACGGTGGATAAAGCTTTGTATCACATAGATGCGGTCCATGATACAAGGTGGCTGGATTGTATCACGTAGGTGCGGTCCATGATACAATACGGTTGAAGCAGTGTTCGTGAGTGTCGCATAGTGGATTAAGCTTTGTATCACGTAGATGCGGTCCATGATACAAGGTGGCTGAATTGTATCGCGTAGATGCGGTCCACGATACAATATGGTTGAAGCTATGTTCGTGTGAGACGCGGGGTGATCGGACTTTGTATCACGTAGATGCGGTCCATGATACAAAGCAACCGGATCCTCGAGCGGAAAGGTTGGTGAAAGATGGGCCAATAACTTTCAGAGTGATGTGAGGTGATTGAAATGATTGGAATGAATGAGATGATTGTGATAATTAAAAAGATGAAATTTGAAGAAGAATGCCTATGTTGATAATGAGAAACAAGACAAGACACATGATTACCACCGCGTTTACTTTGATTTATGTTAACACTGACACAAGCATATTTACACTAGCACTGTTATATTTAAAACTGTTTTTGGATAAACTTTCGAGCCTTTATATATTGTTCTAGAATTGCTAGTTGGGATTTGGGTAGAGTTATTGCTGGGCGTTTTTCGCTCACAGGTGTTGCACTTGTGTAACCCTGGCATAATACCATGATGTTGCTTGGCGACTCGGACGTATTATGTCAGACTATAGAGATGAACAGGAGGAGTACTACAGCTTGAGAGCTTCCGGAGCTGGATAGGACACTGCTGTGGCTGACGGCAGTGCAGATAAGTAGAGAAACCCTAGTTGAACCTGTTTTGAATAATGTAATAGCAAGGAGAATTATGTAATTTCCAAGGTGAAAACTTGTTGTAAAAGTTATTTATTATTTCTATAATAAATATATCGTTTTCAAAATCAGGGGCGTTACAACAATCATATGGTTAATGTTTTTGGGTCAATGTGATTCTTTTGCTTGTTTAATAACTTCGATGATTTAGGGATGTGCCACTAACTTGGGTTTTTTAGCTTTTTGAATTTTTTATATGAGAGCTTGTAATACGCGTTGGCTTTTTGTGATTTTTCATGTGATGTATTGGGAGGGGATGACATGTCTCGAAAAACGCAATAAGTTAGTTTTTGAATTTTTGAGTTAGTGGAACGCAGTCTTAAACAAAGTAGAAGTCCGGAATGGGTCCATATTACAGTATAGTGGGATCTGTTCTGCCCCAATCACAACCACGTCCACAATTACTAATTACCAACTAAAATAATTACAGTATAGTGGGATCATTCGAGAATTTCGCAAGGTTGTTTTTTTTTTTTTATATAAAATAAAGAATTGAATAAATTATGGATACAATTGAGCAAAATATTTTTTAAGACTCTAAAGATATTTGGTAATTTTGGAAAATAAGCTCCAAAAATATTATCTAAAGAAACTACTACTAAATTTTTATTTAAAAAATCAAATGAAGAAGGAATTTGGGATGGCAAATACTCATGGAAAGGGCAAGAGTGGAGCGAGATGCCATGTAGCGATCAATGGTGCGTCAATACTAGGGAAAGAGGAGGGAAAAGTGGCAGACAAAAAGAAAGATATTGTAGTGGATAAAGAAGAGAGAGAGAAGTTTGATCATGTGGGACGGGAGTGCTCTACAAAGTTGTAATGCGTAATCTGGACTGTCGGATGTGTTTTTAACGATCCAAACCTCATATACGTTATTTTACATATAAATACTAATTTTACCTGTAAGATAATTTGGACCTTCAAAAATACATCCAACGATGCACCCCGCACTATAGGATTCCCGGGAGGGACTCTACAATCCCATTTTTTTGATTGATCCGTCGAGTTGTTCTTTTGGGCTGTTCACTTCAATAAGTATCAAAATTTTACTACGAATTTTTATTGATATAAGGCGGAAGTATGTGATTTTAAAATTAAAAACTGAATAACAGAATAAAAGTTGGTTTTTCTTAATTGAAAATATCTCAAATGTTATTTTTTCTATATGATTTGTCACTTGACTAAATTTGTTGACAAATCCTACAAAATAAACGATTTTTTTTGGTGAATAAAATAAACAATTTTGATCGAACTGAGTTTGGCCCAAATTTTTTGTGATTTTTTCGTACGATTTTTTTTTTATCTTAATCTTTACCAAATTACGAGGAAATTTAAACACCATATTTTTCGTCTCGATAAATTGGTTTTTATTTCTCCCATCAAGCCGAACATTATAATGTTAATATAGGACTAATTAAAATGAAGAAACCAAAATAGCCATTTGCCAAAACAAAAAGATGTAGAACCACACCCCACTTTACACTCTCATTTACACACTCACACTCATAAGTGTGTGGCCCCACCCTAATCTAGACGCCGGATTCATTTGTGAGTGTGGGTGTATAAATGGGTGTGGTTGTACCATTGATGTTGCCAAAAAACCCCTTACCAAAAAAAACCCCTAAAAAGTTAGGTAAATATCATTAATACTTTGGTGATCATGTGTGGGTATCACATTTTGGGTACTATGTGATGTGTCAACACTATATTGGTGGAATGTGCCTTATTTGTCATATAATGGAGCATATTCTATCAAAACAATTGTTACGATTTCATCCCGGCTCTTGCATCTGAGCCGATTATTGCTCTAATGAAATCAAATCAATAATTACTGAAATCAACGAGTCGAATCCTTATAGCGCTGGACCACACTACAAGATCCTCATTAATGGTCACCATGGCATTGCTCTCAAAAAAAAAAGCCTTATCAGTAATCAATGTGTATAAACAAATCAATAAAAAAAACCTCCGTGCACCCACCTCTATCCACGTGGATTCTCTCTATAACTTTACTCATTTCGAAGAAGAGAAGAAATTCGAAGAGTAGAGAATCCAGGAAAAATTCCAGAGAGAGAAGGTAGAGTCTAGAGAGAGGGTTTAGGCGCAGTTCCCATGAAAATTTATTGGGTTTTTCGGATTGAGTGATAAGAGAGAGAGAGAGCGAGTTGAGGATTGATCGATGCTGCACTGCGTTGGTTAATTTTGAAGAAATTTTTTGTGGGTTTTGCTTTGGTGGGCGGGGATATGTACATAAGGTCCATGGGAAAATCCTTCAAGGATTCTCTCAAAGTTCTTGAAGCTGATATTCAGCACGCCAATACCCTGTTCGTATCCTCTCTCTCTCTCTCTCTCTCTCTCTATATATATATATATATATATATATATTTGTATAACCGTGTGTGTGTTTGTAGATTCTAATTTGTGGGCGTTGCGTATTTATTTGATTTTTATCTTCAATTTTGGTTGAATTAAGACTGCAACATTGAAAATTTGCACTTTTGGATGTCGTTATTTCGTTTGCCTTGAAGTATTTGGAGGTGTAAATTACTCTCTCTGTGTATGTATTTGCGTACTTGTTTCGTTTCTCTGCAATTGTTGCTTGAATTGAGCCTGGTAAGTTGAAAAGTTGCCATTCTTCTGCAACCGTTTTGGATTTTTGTATTCACCTGAAAGCATCTAGGTTGTTAGGATCCGGATTTTGAAGGTTTTGCATCTGCTCTGCGCCTCTTTATCATTTTCATTATTGTGGATTTTTTGCCAAGTCTCTTATCATTTTCGGCATCGATTATATTTCATCTCAAGTTTAATTGCCAATGTATTGATGTTCTGGGATCAATTGTTAACGTACTACGTCCATGCCGTGCCTCAATGGATAAAAGTGTGAATATATATGGTTAACTCCCTGTTAACCCCTTAGTCTGTATTTGGATCACCAGTTTGTGGAGGGAATTCTGTAAGGAAAGGAAAGAGAAGAAAACAACCAAAGTGAAGAACGCACATTTATCTATTTGATTCTTTTATACTTTTTCCCTCTGTTAGTAAATTTCTCTGAAAATGCTTGTTCAAAACCTAACCTTATGGTACATGTTTTTTGATATTCGTAAGGATCTTTGTGGAAATAGTTGTATTTACTGCTTGGACCCATATAATTGCTCATGACATTTTTTGTTCGCTTCAGTTCACATGCGTTTTTTTAGTCTCTTACATTAGCTTGGGAGTTGGGACTATCTAGCGGCAGCTTTCAAAGTCAGCTATATTTCTCTAAGCCACCTAGTTTTGTTGGTAAGTTGGGTTGGGTCTACGGAAATTGCAAGTGTAGCCGTTTGTGTTTTCGGCAGTGAAATGCAGTTTCTTCTTAGTATAGTTTTTGGATGGTACAGAAAGACCAATAGTGGTCCCATAGATGGCGCATTTAGGGGGACCCAAGAAGAATAGGGGAACTGAGAGACACAGAGCTCCTACATTGTTAGCCAATGAATTCCATAGTCGTGCCTTTTTTATAATGCTAGGTTATTGACTCTCAAGCCTCTACATGTCTATGAGTTCCAACATTGTTAGCCAATTAATTCCGTAGCCAGTTGATTGTACTAATAATACCACTGGCCTCATAGTACTGAATAACACCCATGTTTTTTGGGGTATATTATTCGGCTGATTCTGGCCACAAAAGTTCCTGCCATATGCAAGATATGTGGTCTCCTTTGATTATATTCTTCAATCCGATTGATGCTTTAATCCAGGTACACAAACGGGCAATATTGTATCCCTACAGTTGAGTACATTTAAACAAGCAGGCTGTAACTTAACTTTTGATTCAAAATTGAGTTCTAGAAGTAGCCTTGTGTGCTGGGTCACCCTTTTATTTTGATGGACTTAGTTTCTGATTCTGTTCTATGTTTCCGCCTTTCTAACCAGTTCTATTTTTTATTTTAAACTACAGGGCGTCTGATTTTTCCAGGGAATATGACGGTGCCTGTCTTCAAATGAGAATGTCCTACAGTCCTGCTGCACACTTGTTCCTTTTCCTAGTGCAGTGGACAGACTGTCACCTTGCTGGTGCCCTTGGATTGCTCAGAATCTTAATATACAAGGTCGAATTTTTCCAGGTTACTGACTTTTGAGTTCTTTGCTTACTCTGTTTATTGCTGACTCTACCCCTGTGGTTTAGGTTTATGTTGATGGCACCACAACTATGTGTGCCCATGAGAGAAAAGCAAGTATTCGAGAATTCTATGGTAGGTTTCCACATTATGCTATTGTTCAGAGCAAGAGTTTTCAACATTGGTGCCCTCTAGTCTGTCTCCTTGCTAATGTCTGACTTCTTTGGGCCAGCTGTGATTTATCCCTCTTTAGTGCAACTTCAAGGAGGCGTTACTGATACAGAAGACAAAAGGCAAAAGGCCGTATGCATGGAAAGGTACAGAAGAAGAGATGAAGAAGAGCACAAGCAGCATTCAGATATAGAAATTGAGAGGGAAGAAGAATGTGGAATTTGTATGGAGATGAATAGTAAGATTGTTTTGCCCAACTGCAACCACATCATGTGCTTGAAATGCTATCGAGACTGGTACTCTTTCTCTCTACTGTCCTTGTACCTTTGAAATTAGACAGTAGTTCATTATCTTTATGCAAGTGCCTATCCAATGTCTTTTCCAAAGCAGTCTACGTCGTCGTCTTCTTTTCTTTTCTTAGGAGGATCAATAGCGAGCTTCATTCAAATTGTTGAACTGGCTGCATGGGCCCTATCCCTAGTGGAACGATATTTCCCATTGATCATTTCTCCCTCGCTGAAAAAGAAAAGAAAATTCTTTTTTATAGTAGCCTCTCTCTTCTAGTGTAACTGTATTCATATTCCTTTTAGAAATCAAAACTCAGAATCAGTGTCCATAATCAAGACAATCTTTTCTCAAAGTCCAGTTATTTGTGGCCTGGGAATAATTGCTTGACAAGCCACAACCAAGGGAGCGAGGTCCAGTTGTGGTGGGTTGCACTTGCAGTGGCCTACGGGTGTAAATGAACAGAGCCGCGCGTGGCTCGACTTGACATGAGCTCGTTCAAGCTCGACTCGCCCTTAAATAAACAAGCTCGAGCTGAAATTCTGAGCTCGTTTCACAAACGAACCCAGCACAAGCTGGGAGAGACTTGGCTTGATGCGAGCCAAAAAAATTTTAATAAACAATTATTATTTTAAGTTAATAGTAACCAAGACTTAAGTACCAGCATTAAGAATTGAACGTTAAGCCTTTGAGGTCTTCAGCCAATGGAAAATCCAATTGTCAAGGAGGATCATTTATATAGATTTGGATGCCCTTTGAACTCCTCCACTACCGATGTGGGACAAATCGTTTCTTGTTTGCAAAGGGAACACCCGCAAAAGGCTTGAATCCTTGAAGTATTCTCGTTTAGTCCCACATCTCCTACCCAACACTCATGTCCAAGGCAGATTTCCTTTATAAAGACAGAGCGCCCTCTCTAAAGCATTTCGTTCCTATAGCACAAGTAGCAAGCTGTCTTTAACGAGCTAGAGCAAGCTGAGCTCAAGCCGTTCGATAAATTTTCAAGTCAAGCTCGAGCTCAATACTTGCAGCTCGATTTGAGCTCGAGCCATTCCTAATTTTGACGAGCCGAGCCTGAACACTCCGAGGCTCGACTCGGCTCGGCTCGTTTACACCCCTACAGTGGCCTGACCATGTCACACACTTAGGGGCTGTTTGTTTTCCGGATAAGAAGGTGTAGGATAGTAGATAAAACCCCATGAGCCCCACACCTCCATTGTTTGGTGCAATAGGTGGTAGTGGGTAATAACTGGACTGATCCCTAATCTCACGGAAGTCTATTTGCCTGTTGAGTATAGGATGGAGGACTGTGCACAGGGCAAGAAGCCCTTTCCTTGTTAGATGAAGAAAACTCCATCGTGATTTTTTTGTGAGATTTTACAAATTTGCTTTGGGAGATCAATTATTCCGCCATTATCTTGCCGGTGAAGTGTATTTAATATGGTGTTTTTTCGTGTCCAACCGCTGTGGGAGATCCATTATGTCGACAGTGTCCTGCCGCCTTGCCGGTGATTTGGTTTGGAACCACTTTATGCCGGACTGACCCCTGACGTCACAGAAGTCAATATTTTTTTCATTATTGGTCTTGTAAACTTTTGTTGGGGCCTCGCTTGTTTTCATTCGAACAAATTTCTTCCTTCATTTTCATTATCTGCTCAAAACAAACTTTTAACCATGATTTGGGTAACTGTACCCAGAAAACATTTGGAAGGCTCGAGGGATTAATACTTGAAACAATTGATTTCGATTTCATTGGATGCATTTGACTGCCTATGTGATTTGGATTTGCACGAAGAATTGGGCTACCAAAAATTGGGTTTGTAGAGGGCAAGGAGGGTATTTTGTATTTGTTAAAAGTGAAAACTTAGAAATCCATGCATTATCTGCGATGTTAGGTAAATCCATGCATTTATCTGCGATATGTACCTAACAAAAAATGGGAGTATATCAAAGGGTTTCAGTACTAAGCAGGCATTTCCACTGGTATCTAGTTCCGTAGTTCGTCTATGAACTTGATCTTTAGCTCTGTGGCTCTCACTGAATGAAGTTAAAGTCCTTAAGCTTGAGCTCTTAATTGACATTGATCTTGTGCCTTTGCACCAACCAAAGGCCTTTCTGTTTACTATGTTGTCCTATGCATGACAAACTACCAGCTTTGTATCTTCGCGTAACCTATCATGTCTTTATTGTCTTTCGATTTATCTATAGTTGATTCATGATGAGGATGACCCAGCGTTATTACTTGTCCTTTGCTGGGATATATTTGGCCTTGGCCCATGCAGATTACTATTGTATTTATTTACGAACCACAACTTTCAGCATCTTACATGCCAGTGGGTTTGATGCAACATGTGGTGGATAGGATCGAACTATGGTGATCCTACAGAGACACCAATCTTGACTTATTTTCTTGGCATGGTTATGTAATCTGTATCCTGGGGTTGTGATGCAGCCTACAGCCCCACTGGATGTTAGTTATTTCAATGACTAAAAGGATTCAGGTATAACCGTATAAGAACTTTTGTGTCACCTTTGTAAGGTTTGTGGTGGTTCCAGTATTTTTGTAGCTGGAGCTATAAGCTGAAGTGATAGATATACTTGTGTCAGTAGTCTCCTAATACGGAGTATTTAGTTGTTTTGGACGAACGGTTGAAGTTATTGCAGTTCCTTTAGTCTAAGGATTTGACTGACTTTGTTTTGGAATAGGTAGTGACTGACTTTGTTTTGGAATAGGTAGTATGTACTTCACTAACCTAGTTAATGCCTAAGGCAGTCGTATTAGGGCTATCATTCAGGTGCATTGTTATGTGAATGAAAATGACTGAAAAGACAGATTTCTCTTAAACAAATAGGGCTCGACATTTTGGGGCTATTTTCCCTTTACAGAAATCTTTGGCTTTCTACCCTTATGATTTTTTTTGGATCAATTTGGTACTAAAAGTGAGTTAATTAACTGTTGGATGGAACAAATGTTAAGACAGAATCGAACCATGTTTCTGCTACAGAAGTTTGAAAAGTTTCGATATCCACTTGCAATTTGCTTGGCATGATTTCTGAATCTTTATCCTCATTTTTTGTTGGTACTAAAAATGTATGGTACTTGTTGCAGGCGCACAAGATCTCAATCATGCCCCTTTTGTCGCGACTGTCTGAAGAGGGTGGACTCTGGTGATCTCTGGGTATTTATGGACAGCAGAGATGTAATTGACATGGCAACGCTAACTCGGGATAATCTCAGAAGGCTATTCATGTTTATAGATAAGTTGCCTTTGGTTGTTCCTGTTACACTTTATGACCCTTATGATTCTCATTTACGGTAGGCAGTTGGCACCAATCTGAACCACCAATGGCCTCCATATGAGTACTATTTTCTTCTCTTTCATTTAACATAAAAGACCGCATTCTTTACGTCGGTCAATTTAGGTTACCAAAATTGCAGTGCTGGCTTAGCACTTCTGAGTAGAAGAACCCGGCCTGCATTGTTTTTGGCAGGGGGTTTGAAGTTGAGATAGTATGACTACTTGTAGTATGTGGTTCATAAATGTATTTATCTGAATTGTAAATGCATGTATAGCTTGTACTTCGCTTAAAAATTCCGCGTTGCTTCTCTTTCCCTATTACACTACCTATACTTGTAATATGATGGACGAATGTTGTTTCCTACGTTATGGTTACTTTCGTGTTGATAATCTAATATCACAATGTATGTGTATTCCTCGTTCTTTTATCTGTCAATGTAATTTACCTGTCATTAAGAGCTGTGATTCCTAGAAGAAATATTGCAGAACTGTGGAATTGTTGTACCACCATGTTATTGTGGCGATTTTTTTAAAAGTCTGGAGAGTGACAACATTACCTCTGCTCTTGGCAAGCTTTTGAATGGTGATCTCGAAAATGCAGTGTGCTATTTCTTTGTAGCACAGGCATTGTAGAGTTCCCCTTGACATCGCTTCGAACTCTCCCAATGCATTTCTTTGTGCCAATTTCATATTTTCTCTCATTTTGCTAGATAATTTTTTTTTTTTTGGGGCGTAAAACATAATTTTCCTTGGTAAGATATAGAACTGATTTTTGCTTGTGCACCATGGGATATGTGATGTTGCAGCAACATGTCTGAATCAAAAATTGCTCCAAAATGACACAAAAAATACTACTTAGTACCCATTTCCCAAAACCTTATAATTACAAATAAATCACATTCCACAAAAACCCTTCCAATTTCCAATAACGGTCTCAGCAAAAAATTTCCAACAATCACTGTGAACGAAATTTTTTTTTTTTTTTTTTGAATAGAAAAAAAAGATATGCTCTTGTGGGGACTTCATTGCATCGTTAGGCTCTGGTCCCGGGGTAACTGGTTGCCGGCCAGATTTAACCCAACCCAAAGAGAGGGACCTACCACCGGGGCACCAGTGAAGTGCATCACACTCCCCAGCAGAGCCCAAGAACCGAACCGGAGTACAACGCGAGGTCTCCGTAGAGAACCACTGGACCCCCACCCCTCCGTAGAGCACTGGGTAGAGAATCCAGCATTTTCGCGCCCACAGGAGTCGAACCTGGATCACTGCTGGGAAAGGTGACTGCTTCTACCACTGGGCCACCAACCCCGGCGGTACTGTGAACGAAATCTCACTCGAGCTTTTTTTGTCGAACCCCTGCTATGCTACAGAAAACCTTCAAAATCCCAGCAAATGTCACAATTCCAACAATACTATAGTCCTCTTCCACAACCCAAACATGACTCACACGATGCGCTAGCGCCTGAATCATCACCGCCACCAACGAACTCCACGGACGGCAGATAATTGTCTCTGAGCGCCTTGCGGGGAAATTTCGCCCCGACCCGCCACTCCTACCCAACCCAAACTCCTCATCAGAAGAGGAAGATGATGATGAAAAAGAAAGTTCCTCCATTAATTCCAAGATTGCTCCCAAATTCTTCTCTTCCAACCTTGCCTTCACCAATTGAACCAAATCCTCAGGTGGGCCACCGTAATCAAGATAAGCCATTAGTTCACCGGCTGAAAGAGTCGCGATTGCCGCAGCAGCACTCTCATCGGAACAAGAAAGGGTGTAGGGCGATATTTCACCAACCAATTTATTGCATTCGTCAACGACTGCGACCGACTTTTGCTGGGTGAGGCAGAGGGAAATGGAGTCCAGAGCAGAGGAGGCGGGGCTGTCGTAGCTGATAGACATGATGTTGGTTTCAATTATGTTGAGCGAATCGATTGTCAAAGCTGGGATTGGGGAGAAGACGCCGATGGAGTTGAGGAGGAAACGGACCACGTCTTCTTGAGTTAGCCAGCAGAATTCGCGGCCGTTGAGGAGGCTGGAGCCGAAAGAGGAAGGTTTGCTGAGGTGTTTCTTCCTTGACGCGAAGGAGGTTGTTCGGGTCTCAATGGGGACGATTAAATTTTGAGCCCCTTCGAGGATGTAATCAATTGCTTCCAGTATGCTGTTGGAAATAAAGGAAAGGAGATTCAATTGTTAGAACTAAAAAACAGAAAACAGAGAAGCTAGAAATTGAGGGTGAAACACTAACAAGTATTAAGAAGGCAATGACAAGGAAAATTCGACACAGAGACCCAAAATTACAAGGTTAACTACTCTCTCCGTCCCACTTTGTTTGTTTATTATTGTTTCATAGTAGATGCCACAAAATGTTTGGTTTCCTTAAAAAGTTAAAAGAAAATAGTATTTCAGAAACTAATCCTCGTAAATGACTAAAAGTTGGTTTTGAAAGTAGAAAATAAGGGAAAATATATACCAAATAAATAAACTTTCTAGGGAGAAATGCATTAATTCCCGCTTACAGAGCAAACAAAATGTCAAAATGGGACGGAGGGAGTATGAAATTCTGTTCTTAGCGCCCTGCGCTTTATGGGTAGCATAATGGAAATTCTGGACAAGAACTTGTTTCCTACTCATTGTCCAGTATATAATTCTTCGTAAGGGTAACACAGTGACAATTATGGATAGACAACTTGCAGATACTCATAACATTGTCCAGTAAACAAAAACTCTTTCATTTCGGTTGCGTATGCTTTTCGCTATAGATTTCCGTGGCTGGTTTTGTTCTGTTTCTGTTTCAGTCACCATGTACAGCGATCGGCCATAACGAAGTCACCATGTACGAATCGGCTACATCGAAAAGAGAATTTTCTATGTCAGCCGATGGCAATGGCCGACTGTACAGAGGTGGTAGCCGGAGTGGTAGTGATGGGAAAAAGCTTGCCAACTAGCGAAGCTTTTACTGGAAGTTTATGGCAAGTTTAGCGGATTGAACTTTTGGAATAGAAAACACTTATGCCGAGACATGACCTAACTGATTGAATTAAAACTTCGTCGAGATGGATCGATTTTTTTTTATAACTCAGGTGTCCAAACGAAATCAAGGCTTACATGCCCCTCTATAAATACCTATCTCATTGTCCATTAGCAAGGGCTCTACCGGCGCTGCAAAGCCCGGCCGTATGGACTCTCCTAAAGTATACGGCCTCTCCTAAAGGATTCCATAACATTTATGGAATCCTTTTAACATTTATGGATAGATGGCCAAAGGTCCTTTAACATTTATGAAATCAAATATTGACCAAACCAAATCAGATGAATTGCATATATCAAGCTTAATATCAAACGAATCAGAAAACAAAAACCGAAACAGTAAAAACTTTTGAACATAAATTTTCTGATACGGACTAGAAAAAATTTGGCCAATACTTTTTCCATTATTCTGTTCGCATCATACGGACCAGAAAAAAATTAAACAATTGGAGCAAAATGGAAACAAAACACACAAAATACGATTTCAGGAAAAAAAATCAGGAAATAAGATAAATGAAACATACAATTAATCGAAAATCAAATTGAAATCGCCTCATACTGACCAGAAAAAATAGAACAATTAGAGCAAAAACGAGACAAAAAATTGAACAATTGTTTTGTTTCTTTTTTTCTCCATCATTCTGTTCGCCTCATACTGACCAGAAAAAATTGAACAATTGGAGCAAAATAGAAACAAAACACACAAAATACGATTTCAGAGAAAAAAAAAAAAAACAGGAAATAAGATAAATGAAACATAAAATTAATCATAAATCAAATCGAAATTGTAACACGAACCTAGAATGCGGCTCCAAATGCCTAACGATCCCACCACCAACACCAACTTTAACCAACAGATCAGTCACCGGCGCCCGAAGCGCAGCCGAAGGATCCAACAAATTCTCCTCCCTACACAAGAAGCAAATCACGTCCACCATACAAACCTTCCCCACGCACTGGCACTCTCCGCCTCCGCCGCAGCCGGCTGTGGCGGAGAAATCAGGTTGGTGAGTGTTTTCACAGGCCCATACGCTGATGTAGCTCTCGCTGACGGACCTCTTGAGCGCCGACAAGGCGTCGGCGACGGTGGCGGAGACGGGTAGGGCCCTCAGCGCCGGCTTTCCAAGGCACAGGTCGGATACCTCGCGCCCCAGGAACCTCACTGCCATACAATTGCTAGATCTGCTGGGAGAGAGAATTTGTCGCGGAGGGAGAGATTTCTAGAGAGAGAGAGAGAGAGAGTTGAGGAGGGAAATTGGTGGAGGTAATAATGTGGAGCAGGAGAGGTATTTATAGGCGGCAACCTCCTTTGGCAAATAAACATAAATGTGTTTTTAGGTTTATTCGTTTTGTCTTTATTCAAAAAAAATTCGCAAATGTTAGTTTTGCATCAAATTTTTATGGTTTATTGGTTCCTCTCGACTAGACGAATCTAAAGAGTATAAAATTATAGTCAAAACTAAATTTTTTTTGAATAAAGCCAAAAATACGTGGTTTATTGGTTTAATTTTGGCTTTATTCAAAAAATAATTAATTTTCACTATAATTTCATACTTGTTAGATTCGTCTCGTCGAGAGTAACCAATAAACCACAAAAAATTGATGCAAAACTAATAAATGCAAAAAAAATTTGAATAAAGACAAAACGAATAAACCAAAAAACTAATTTTTGGTTTATTTGCCAAAGGAGGCTCACCGCCGGTCAAAACACCGAAAGTTATCGGATCTTGGTGTGATGTTTTTTGGCCAAGTGGTTTATTTTTTTTCTACTTATTCAAAAAAAATCGCATTTGTTAATTTTGCGTCAATTTTTTGTGGTTTATTAGTTCGTCTCAATGAGAGAAATCTAAAAAGTATAAATAGGACCGGTCCTGACCTAAGGCGCACGAGGTGAGTGACTTTAGCCCCTTACCCAAACTTAGGGCCCCAAAGAGCAGGGATGGAGCCAGGGGTGCCAGTAGGGGCGGTCGCTCCTGCAAGAAAAAAAAACCTCTAGTTTTACATAGGAAAAAAAATTCAAGAATTTTCTTATGAATTTAGATAGGCTCGTCCCTGCGTAATAAAATTCCTAACTCCGTCTGCCAAAGAGGTATATCTAGATATGTAATATATACTTAATATAACAATTATACAACAAATGAGCTAGCTAGCCCAATGAAAATGCTTAGTTTTGCTATTCAATAGATACATGGTTCAATTCCTGAGGCCTCTTCTTTCCCCCTCCAACTAGAATATTGTTTTTCCCCTTACAAGTTCGTCTTAGGCTTCAAGAATCTCAGGGCCGGCCCTGAGTACAAAATTATTAACTGAATTTAAGTTTTTGTGAATAAAGACAAAAATAATCCAATAAACCAATTTTTTTATTATTATTTTTTCTTTAGTGAATTTTTTAAAAATTTAATCATAATTTTATATTTTTTAGATTCCTCTCATTGAGACGAACCAATAAACCACAAAAAATAGACATAAAATTACCAAATGCAATTTTTTTCAATAAAGACAAAAAAATGGTTTATTTAGCCAAAATAAAATTTTCAACTAGATGATCGCATGAAGTTTACATGATCGCTGAAAATCAATTGGTGGTACTCCTAGTGTAATTAAGTGATTTTCAGCTTCAGGATCGCGAGTAGGGGCGACTCCAGGAATTCAGAAGCATGGGGTCATTCATAATCATCAAGTGCTTTTACCAAACACAAATCAAAGAAAAATATCACAGTAATGACAATTAAAAATTTCGTTCCAACAAAACTCACATTTAAAACTCAACGTAGCAAAACAGATCAACCTCTCCTTATCAAAAGAATAAAACGAGTGACAAGTATTCAAACAAACTACACAAATAAACAACTTTTATCAAACTTTTAGGAGTTATTTAGTGGTGTCACCACCGAATTTACGGGATTCATCTATAGATATTTTAAAAACTTAATATAATTAGTGGTATTTTTTTTCCCATGGGGTCGGGCTGACCCTATGGATAGTGTGGAGTCACCCCTGATCGCGAGTACTCCAAAAATCTTGTACAGATGGCTTGAGCTCGGGTCAAAATTTTCAGCTACATGATCGCGTGAGGTTTACGTGATCGTTGAAAATCAATTGGTAGTACTCCTAGTGTAATTAAGTGATTTTCAGCTTCAGGATCACGAGTACTCCAAAAATCTAGTACAGATGATTTGAGCGTCAAAATGAGTCAAGGATTCGGTTCCATCTCTCTCTCTCTCTCTCTCTCTCTCTCTCTCTTCACCGATTAGTCCATCTGGTAGTACCTTTAATTTTTAAATGGAAGATTTGGAGTTCAAGCTTATAAAGGGACATTGAATTCCCTTTAAGTATTATTAACCCACTAATTCTCTTCTACCCCACTGATATATATAGCGTTGACAAAAAAAAAGGAGAAATTTGTGTAGAAAAACTAATTTCGAAATATCATGATGTAAACAAAAGAGAAAATTCTTAAATTGTCCATTTTATAATTTATATGGACACATACTTGTGTTAAGAAAAAAAAAAAAAACTGGACATCAGAAAAAGATCCGGTCCGGAGTGGGACAATTTTTCTTAGTAAATGGTTCCAACCGGATAATAAGGAGCCAGCTCATCTTGAGTACCTAAAAAGGAGATGGGGCCCGGCCCCGTTTAGTTCGTTTTTTTTTTGTTTTTTTAGATTCCCATTTTTTCTTTAATTAATTATTTGCATCGATGAGAGGAGTCTAGACGTAAAAAAATTATGGTTAAAACCAAAAAAAAAACAGTAAAATGATTTTCACTGGACCGGATAATATAATAATATCTACTAATTTTTTTAGGAAAATGATTTTCACACTCCCTTTTTAGCCATTGACACTTAATTTTTGTCTTTTACTCATGTGAAATTACTACATTGTCTTTCACATGAAAAAAGTGAAGTGACTCAAGATGTAAGGGTAATGTAGTAATTTCACATGAGTAAAAGACAAAAAGGGAATGTCAATGGATAAAAGGGTAGTGTGAAAATTATTCCCCTTTTTTTAAAAGGAATCTACTTTTAAGGGCAAAATAGGAAATGTACCCACTAACTTTTTAAAACACACTTATTAAGGGACAACCCAAATGAAAATGTACACACTATAAAAGGGACGGAGGGAGTAAAATATATTAAATAGTAAAAAACATCTGATGCTAAATTAATACTCCATCTGTCTCATTTTGTTTGCTCACTACGAATACCCGTGTCATTTTCAAATGTTTATATCTTTTTATTTATAATGTTTTTAAAATTTTGTCTAATAGAATTAATTGAGATCTATCAAATAAGATCCATATTGCATATAAAATACATTATAGATTGAAAATTACAATAATTCAAAAATAACACGTATAATCGTAGTGATCAAACAAGATGGGACGGAGAGAGTACTCAGTTGAGCCCAACTGTAGAACTCATCATGGTAGTCTAGAGATTCCACGTGATATTCTGCAACGCCTCAATGATTTTCTCCAGCTGGACCCACGTGATTGTTTGGAAAACATTCCACAGGAATTTGGGTACCGAAATATTTAAATTAATAGGTTGTGTTTGGTTTGGGTTTTGATTTTTGTAATGATTAGAGGAGAAATAAGGATAATAATTAAAAAAATAGGGATTAATAATTAGAGACAGATAGAGAGAAAAATAAAAATAATATTTAAAAATAGGGGTAATAATTGAGAAAACGGTTCTTGAAAACCAAAACGAACAAATAGGGTCTTGTAAAAATGATCGCAGCTTTTATTTTATTGGAAATAAAATTTTTTATGCTAGTAACGTAAATTCTGAACAAAAAATAGAACGAAATGATTAAGCATGTAACAGTATTTGATTAAGTTGAGTTTTTATAAGAAAATAAAAAAATTATTTTCTAAAAAATTAATGGTTATGATCAAGAAACCCAAGCTGGAGCCTGGACGCACACAACATAGAACATTCAGTTAAAAAAGTCTCAACTCGGGTTACGTCGATGTGGTAATGGTGAAAATTCAGATAGTAAAAACTTCTGAGATATAAATCCGATACAACCTCATGGGTAGAATCCACCCTTGAATACCCGGCTCGTATATGGAAGGTTAATTTTGGCTACTCCACTGACTTATCGCTATTCACTTTTTTTAAGGTATTTTTTTAATCCAGTCTATAGGTTGTTCCCTCTTCGGTCGAACTGCAACATGGTAACTAGGTCTTGATACTCACGGGTAAAACTTTCCATTAAAAATTGACTTGTGCAAAGCTTATATATACAAAGTCAAGCTCATACTTGGTCAATGTGAGACATTAGAATCGTAGCACACGGTTTTGCACTCATAGTAGGAGATACTTTCTTAACAAGATAATGACAACCTTCAAATTCCAAGCCTAGTAATTATGGGGCCAATTATGGCAAAGAAAAAGCGGGACAAATGGACAGATATCTATATATGTTTAATTCAAAATCCTACTGTTATTAAAATAAATTTTTTTTTTTAAGTTGATCATGGGGCCTTAATTATGTAAGTTAGATCAACTCCTTTCTTTATGTTTGTGTTGAGAAGGACCTTCCTATATGCACAGAACCTTTGTGCCCAGAAAATGTACAGAGCAATGAAATGGGAGGAATTTAGATCGACCACTTACAAACGTTGGATCGAGCTGGTTTCTCGCGGGACCCCTCAAAAAATTATTTTAAGATCAACGAACGGTTCGGATCTTCTGTGTGGGACCCACAAGTGGGCCCCCGAAGTGCTCTGTACATTTTCTGTACAGAACGGGAGGATTTTAGATCGACCACTTACAAACGTCGGATCGAGCTGATTTCTCGCGGGGCCCCTCAAAAAATTATTTTAAGATCAATGAACGGTTCGGATCTTCCGTGTGGGACCCACAAGTGGGCCCCCGAAGTGCTCTGTACATTTTCTGTACAGAACGGGAGGATTTTAGATCGACCACTTACAAACGTCGGATCGAGCTGGTTTCTTGCGGCACCCCTCAAAAAATTATTTTAAGATCAATGAACGGTTCGGATCTTCCGTGTGGGATCCACAAGTGGGCCCCCAAAGTGCTCCGTACATTTTCTGTACCTATGGGTCTGTACCCATAGGTTTATCCTGTTGAGAAACATGAATTTTATACTATTGCAAAAGATGAAAGGGAAATGATTTCCACACCCCCCTTTTATCCCCAAACACTCCCTTTTTGTCTTTATTGACCATGAAATTACCAAATTGCCCTTCATATGGAAAAGGTGACTCTTGAAGTAAGGATAATTTGGTAATTTCAGGTTGAATAAAGACAAAAATGGAGTGTTTTGGGATAAAAGGGGTGTGTGAAAATTATTTCCCAAGATGAAATCCAACTGGAATTATATAAAGAGTACAATGGGAACGTCCTAAACAAGGAGGGGGATCACTATAATCCGAGCAATACAAACACTTAAGCGTTAATATAAAACCGTAAACTAAAAGACTAAATCTCGAACGAGGTGAGAAATGATGATCGATATGTCTACTCAATGGAACGATCACGGTCGAATTTGCAGAAACCAACGTCACAAAACATTACCATCCCCATAAAACGCGACTATCTGGAGGATTCGACTCAAAGTAGAGCATCCAATTTCTTTATTTATGTTGAACATCCAAATTTCATCGGGGATTTTTTGACCTCACAAAAATATGAAAGTAAATGCTCTGCTGATACTGTCAGAACTGTCCATTTTGCAACTAGTAGGAGAGATTTTTTTTAAAGGATTCCAATTCCCAACCACAAAATCAAACGACCTTTTCAATGGGGAATATGCCATTTGAAGATGGACAGAAGAGTAGTACTCCAAATTCCCAGGGTACGGTACGGAGCTGATTTACAACCATATGATTTACAGGGGAGGAGTAATTGTGAAGACGACATTTTGGGAATTTGTTCAAGAACCTGCAGGCTAGCTTGTCGGTAGTTCTTCATCTGGACTGCACCAAATAGTTCAAAAAACTTACTCCTATTAGATCCTCTCTTTGCATATCTTCGATTGTAGTGGGTCAGCATTTACGAATATCATAGCTAGATGAATATACTGTTTTTCTTTCTCTTTTTATTTTTCATAACTCAAATGTTCGGCCGTCCCGACAGTCGCGGAGCCCCCTCGAGACCAGTGTGGACAGCTTACACTGCCCTTTCTTATTTTGTTAGTCTTTTTTTTTTTCAAGGATAAGGGGTGTCGGGTCTGCTTACACACACCTCGACTATTCTCCTCTCTTGTTCGGTTAAAGGCAGGTCATCCACGCCGGGATTAGAAAATTCACAAGAGATTTCTCTGTTGTCGCCTGACCCCAAGAGGTTGCCAAGTTTCAAAGATGTAAAGATTTACAGCTCATCCCTGTTGTCATTTAAGCTACCTCTTGGTTTTCTTATTTTGCTAGTTTTATTTGTTACTTGATCCTTTAGTCACGTAATTCTTCAAAATGATCTTCGCTCCTGCTCTCAATTCTGACTCGCGCTCTCAATTTTTGCACTCACAAATTTTAATTGTCTGAGAGGTTTTTGGAAGACTCTTTCAGACTAGTCATGCACCGACACTCGCCCGCTCATTACGTGGAAACCAAACAATGGAGTATCATTATTTAAACAGTTCTTCACTTACATAAATATTGGAGTAAAATTCACCTAATTTTAGGTGGGTGAATAATAAAATAGGAGTAACACTTTACACAAACCCAAACCTATCATTAATTTCTCACGTCACGAGATGCATGTCACCGTCACATCGTCAACAACCATCTACTCATAAGCATGTAATTAAGTTGTTGTCGAAGCCCGGCTATTTTCGTAGTTCGTGGTTAATTCATAGTGCTCACATTAATGCATAATCCTGGTTACGCTACTATGTCCGGATCAACATATGCACGCGTAAATTATTCTCTTCATTTACTTTTTTGCTTTTTTCGGTGTATGAAGATTATGGAGATTAGAAACCAACGACTATTTCTCTCACATGTCAACTTTTGTCAATCTAAGAAATCAAATACTCCTTAGAGAGAGCTATACATGTTATTTTGGCCTAGAAAAAGGACCCAAAAAAAAGCAAAAAATACTTATCATTGAAGATCAAAATAACCAGTCCCAAACAACCCTTTCCACCAAATGCAAATTATCTCCCTCCCACACAAAATGATCTAGTTCCATGAGAAAAGACGTGCAACTGTGAGATAACAAATTAAAATACTCCCTTTCATAATTTTTTGAAATTTTTCTCACCAAATAAAAAAAGTAATCAAGATCTCTATTTTGGTACGAAGCAATTTGAAAAATTATGTGCGAAAGTAATTTATTTTTTTAATCCAAAATTTCATATTTTTTTCATAGTGACTGTCATTTTGGAACGGATGGAGTACTACAATTTCCCTACCAACATGCATAAAACGAGCCACGCCAGTACACCAAATGAGCCACAAAAATTCGTAAAGGATCGAGGTGTATACAAAAACTTTTCCTTTCGAAGGATCCCACTTCCTAACCAGAAAATCAAGCAAAGTCCTCAGCAATAAAGGGGAATGTGCCGATGAAAATGGACCCCCATGGCAGTGATGGCACATGAAACATCAATAACAGAAGAGTCACTGGCGGATCTATGAGGGGCTGGGTGGCCCCGGCCCCTCCCGATTTCCTATTTTGGAGTATATAATTATAAAAAAAATTACACAATTTCAAAAATAATAAAAAAGTAAGAATAATTTTCATTTCGAGAACACTAAAATATGGTGAATGATACCTTGCAACAATGATATCGCGTTCGTCGAGTGATATGATAACAAAAATACTCGTGATTAATTTTTTAATTTACCAAAACATTCCATTGAAACTCTAATGACTGGATTTAGTCTTGAAAAAATTTACGAAAATTTCTTTCATATTTCGGCCCCGTCTGACTTTGGTTTCGGGCTCCGCCATTGAGAAGAGTAGTTTCAGGACCAATATTGGAGTTGATTTACAGCCATACATTACAAAGGGGTGATTGTGAATACAGAATGTGGGAATTTCTTCATGTGAATACATTTACATTACACACATGCAGTGGGCTCCATTTTTCTAAATTTCTTTTTTTTTTCCGTGTTTTGTTCGTTCTTCATAAATTTTTGTTAGGTTCGCGTCATTTTTTTGGATTCATCATCTATCTCGATGAGAAGTCTAAACAACTAGTATCTTTTTTTTTTTTGTGTCTAAAGCGTCGTCTTGTATAAATTTTCTTCAACTTGTGCCCACATTTTTGTACCTTTATGATTTCTCTCGTCGATACGAATGATTAATATAAAAAACAATGAAAAGCTAAACAAAAAATTACAAAAAGTAAAAAATACCCAAAAACATCATTAGACAAAAAGTTTAGAAAAAACGCAACCACACGAACCAGCTGGCTTATCGGTAATTCTTCATCTGGATTGCACCGTTTTGTTCAAGTAATTCTATCCATTCTAGATATAGCTCGAATGATTGAAATCGTTAATTTTTTGAATTCTTTTAGAGCATCTCCAATTAACCTCTATTTCTCCTAAATAGAGGTCAATTACGTACACTCTAATCAATCTCTATAAGATAATTCAAAAAGTCAATTCTCTCTCGCATACTCCTTCTGCTAAAAGTAAGTTGTTAAAATCACACTGTTACTTTTAGCAAATGAGAATTGGGGGAGCAAACGGGAAACTCAACTGAAAACTTAATGACGCAATCTTTCGAAAGATTAAAGAAGTATAAATCTTTTCTAGCAAAAGAGTATACCAAGGTTAAAATAAGCATCTATTTCGACCATTCTAGTTAAGAGGTATTATATAAAATAAAATAATTCAACCAAACCGTAAAAAGATTAATTATAAATACGTTTAATAAAAGAAACCATGTAAACTTTTATACCAGAAATCTCATGGTAAGAAAAAGAATTATTGCACTGACTTTTTCTTCTTGTTTTTTTTTTTTTTGGTGCAAACATTGCCATAGTAAAAATAAACTACGGAATATCAATAATAATAAAACGGAAAACGAGGGCCCTATAATGAGAATCTAACACTGGTGCATGTATCATGAAAAGGGCAAACTTTTCCAACTACCTCGCTTTTAGTTTTGGCGCTACATCAATATATGGATCCGTATTTATTACCACCAACATACATGAATATGAGTTACCAAAAAAAAAGCATACATGAATATGATTAATCTGGCCCGATGGCCCCATATGTTGTTCTTGATTTAATCGAAGGTGCGATTATTTGTCCACTTAATCAAAAGTAAAAAATTACTGTATTAATCAAACTAAAATTTATGTGAATAAAATTTGGATTATTTTTGTCTCCAGTGAACTTTTTAAAAATTTCGATCACAATTTTTTACTTTCTCGATTCATCTCGTCGAGGCCGAACCAATAATCCACCAAAAAGCAACGCAAAACTAACAAATGCAGGAAAAAATTAAATAAAAAGCAAAAAAAAAAATTTGGTTTCTTTATTTTGCCAAATGACTCCTTGTACAATTGTGTGGAGCAGTAATTAACTCGTACAAGACATTTCTTTTTTATTTTATTTTTTTTGCTGGTGCAAGACATCGTGAATATGATTTTTGACCGTTCATGTTCTTATAACAAAGTGGCTGACTATTTCATCATGAAATCAACACAAAGTCAACTGTGGTAGTCACTTTCGTGCAAATATATTTACTTATTTGAATCAAACGTTATTGGGTTGCAGAATTTCAAGAAGAAGTGCCGAAATTTGCTTCTTTAACGATCAGTAGAAAAAGAAAAGAGTACAACTCGTTTTCAACATGTTTAATTGGCATCTCAATAATGTACCAAGAAGAAGAAAATTAAAGAAATAAGTACAAGAAGCTAGTACAACTGATCTCAACTCTTTTTTGGCTCGAAAATTCGATGTGTATGCACGCCTCGCATACGTAAAATGCATGGACGGCGCATCCTGACCGTCCGTGCGTGTTTTCGATGGTCCGGATTTAAAAATAACTCTTACAGGGAAGAAGTTTTTTAAATCCGGACTGTCAATTCCTGAAATAGAAGATCCAGATGTGTTCGTGCACGTATATACACGTAAATTCGATGTGTATGCACGCCTCGCATACGTAAAATGCACGGACAGCGCATCCTGACCGTCCGTGCGTGTTTTCTATGGTCCGGATTTTAAAATAACTCTTACAGGGAAGAGGTTTTTTAAATCCGGACTGTCAATTCCTGAAATGGACGATCCAGATGTGTTCGTGCACGTACATACACGTACACATACATATAGCAGGGTTGTTTTTGGCTCGAACAAAAAGATCAAGGATTTCTGTATCTGAAACTGAAGCACATTTTGGTCTGTTGGGAGTTGAGTGGAGTTTGTATAGGAGCTAATTGGATTGATTTGTTGATTGTTTGTAATTAGTAACGTCACAGAAGCGAGTATTGTTTCCGCTAAATAATATTTTTGTGATGTATCGGGGGAATTGCTTATGGGAAAATGCCAAAATTACCATGTTCCTAATTAACATGTGATAGTCCCTTGATTTTATGATTTTCAAACCACAGCATTCTTATTTTTTCATACAGATAAATAATTTATAAATTTAACTTTCTTATAAATGATTTACAAGATAAAAACGAACAAATATTGAATGGGAAATCACATGGGGTTTGGCCCGGAGACTTGGAATTTTGGGGTTTTCTCCCTCTGAAGATTTCAGGTTCGAAACTTCTGAAGAGCTATCAGCTCTTTTGAGTCCAGTCCAGCTCTGGAAGCCCCGTTAGTTGATGGTGTTCTTGATCTCACATAATTATTTGAGATACGCATAAGCCGACGAAAACACCTGGTTATCACAAATTCTAATATATCGGCCGAGACTTATGAGCAAGTGAACAAAAGGACTCGTCTTATTAAAGGAACAACATGATTCCCGTGGTTTTTCTGGCAACCTCTCATTTATTAGGAAAAAGTCGAAGTGGTATATTTTCCATGAACAGAGACAAAAACATTCTACAGGGAGAGGGACATTGAAATAAAAATCAGTGCTCAATCTCCGTGAGCCACATTCGTTCACTAAATTATTATTAAAAATATATTTATTCGTTCGAGAAAGCTATTACTTTCGAAAGTCATGAGGAAAAAATGGCCCTGCTATTGGTACCAATCAAAGTGTATTGATAGTTCGTGGGGTCCATTTTTGCGACTTGCACATCTGAATTCTGAATGAAAAATGGGTACACTTTGATCCAACATTTACAATCATCCAATTGAGCTAATTTTTCTTTGGATCGGTCAAAAAAAAATTAAAAATTAATGAACTGCTAGGATCTTTTGTGGGGTCCGAAAGTGGATTCTGCAAACCGATCTGTGCATTATCAGTACACTTTGATCAATTCCCGTGAATTTACCGAGGAAAAATTTGTTGAAAGTCAATGAATTTTTAGAAATGAATACTTTTGAATTACTATTAGTTTTACAAAATGAGGGCATTTTATATTGGCTTCAACGGATCACAAATGAGTAAAAAATTCAATACATCAATTCAAAAATTCAAAAAAAGACAGCAAACGATAAATTGCTAAAAAACTGGAACAAGTCCTAGTTACCCTATATATTACTCCTTTCGTCCCCAATCTTTGATCCCAAACACTGATTTTTGTTGTCCTAAATTTTTTGTCTCCATTCAAAATTAGAGGGGCATTAGCTAATGAAATTCCACTTGTACCCTTTTTTTTTATAGGGTAAATACATGTAATGATGATATTTTAAAGGGTAAAAGGAGAAAATAAAAAGTATGACAAGTGTAATGATTATGTTCTCTTAATTAATTGGAATCCCTATGAGAGACCAATAAATTGGGATGATGGAATACTAATAAGCCAAATTATGTATACTCTTTACTGAAGGATCAAGGCTCAAAATCTTATCGAATTTAAGACCTCATTATTAGTCTTCTTGTACAGAGATCTTTCGTTATTATCTTCACCCGAAACCGATGGATACCAGAATCAAAATGACCCTATCAAGGAGGGTTATTTTATTTTCCCTACTCATGGGGCGAGTTTGGATTTGGGTTTGGTCTTAATAAGTATTCGGCCAAACCAAAATCCAAACCGATCTATTATAATGTTACTTATAATATATATATATATATAGGGAGCTTCCAATAAGGGCCCCTTATTGAACTTACCATGCGGACCTCACTGTTCCCGTGGTAATTTTGACGATTCAAACCGCTCAATGTTGTTTAAAATGTGTTTTTAAGGGCCTCGCAAGAAATCATAAAAAAAAAGCCCGGAAGGGCTTGATCCGATCAGTTTATATATATAACATTTTTATTAAAAATTGATCGGTTCAAACCCTTCCGGGTTTTTTTTTTTTATGATTTCTATCGGAGGCCCTTAAAACACGTTTTAAAAACATTGAGCGGTTTGGATCGTCAAAATTAGATCCGGAAACACAAAAATTGGCTTGGTCCTTATGGTAAAGTTCAATAAGAGCCCCTTATTAAAAGGAAATATATATAATATTTTTATATACATGTAATTTTAATTTTTCAATTCATAACTTTTAGTGACTTTTCATTTCATCTTCCTCCTTATCCTCTCAAATCCCTTAAAAATATCAAGAGTCTCCATAGGAACTTGAAATCATTAATTGGTTATTACTCCCTCCGTCCCTTTTTAAGTGTGTTACCTCGTAATTCCAATTTATTTTCTCTCATATCAACTTTTACAATTTTTACATCTACTTTCCACTACTTACCCCTTATCAATATAATAATACCCACTAACTTTTCAAAAAAGAATCTACTTTTAAGGGCAAAATAGAAAATGTACTCACTAACTTTTCAAAACACACACTTATTAAGGGACAACCAAAAATATATGTCTACACTATAAAGGGGACGGAGGGAGTACTAGTTTGTTATAGCCACCACGACATTATTTATAATCTTTTTCCTTTATATGTTCATTAATAGAATGAATATTAGTACGGATGGTGCGGTTAAGATAAAACCCAAATTCATATGGTTTGATTATGGTGCACTAAAAAATATATCTACAGGACATCGGTTTGGATTTGAGTATAAATAAATACTTTCGCTTTGGGTATGATAATCGCAAAATCTGAACCAAATCGATCCATTGCCATACCTAATTGTTTCTCAGCATAAAATTATTTCTTAGGCTGTGTTAATTTGATTTAGCGTTGCGAAATTTATATGATTTATATAATGTTTTATTATTAGAAATTTTTAAGTTTAGAGTATCACTACATACCCAGAAAACTAATGTGGTGAATGAGGAGAAACCCACCGTAACGCCCACCCATAAAAATAAGTTACATCCTGATAAGTGATAAGTGGTGTTCCCATGGTTTTCCTCCCTTGGAAACGATTCTTGCGTCAATGCGTCATCGCTTACGCTTGGGTTTTTTCAGCCTGACCGTACATTTCCGGATAAGAGCAAGTACAAGTACAATCGGCGCATAGGAAACGGACAAAAAGATGGGGTGCGGCCGGTCCACTTGAAAGGAACACGTGCGGTGGGAGACGTGGCTCTGGTCCTTTCCGATCAGTATCCGTCTTCGTCGTCCGCGTTCAGGCCTTGAGGGTCCCATATTCATAATGGCAGCTGGTAGTTTTTCGTAAATATATGGGTACCGATCAAACGGAGATAGATCACGTACCGACGGTGCCGGAGACACCCGTGTGGATCCCAAATTGTCAATCCGAGCTGTTCACCGTTCTCACAATCAAAATCCGAGTGGGTCCGCGCAAGAATCGAGACCATCGGACGGCTGTAAGTGCTCGATCCAAAATCACCCAATTTCGTGCAAAAGAGCACGATGAACGGCTCGGATTGGCCGTTTGAGACCCACACGGGGTCGCCAGCTCCGTCGGTACGTGGTCAGTCCCCTTTGGTCGGTACATATAGCATTGTTCGTAGTTTTTGCTGTTGTTTGAAAAGGGAAATGATAAAATTAGTTCCCTAGCGTTGTCGTTAAGATTTTAAAAGTGCATTGAAATGTATAAAAATTGTATCCACATGTGTGAAAGAGTATTAGTAAAAGCATTTTGAAATATGTGAGTCTTTTTTTTGTCGTTTTTTTGTCGTTTTTTTGACTTGTTTATCAATCCAATACGCTGATAATAGAAAAACTCTTTTAGAAAGAACAAAACCAGACAAAATCGTTGTGCTTATCCGTGCACGCCACCGTACTACTCTACCTTCTTTGCCTACTTTTGTTTTTTTTTTTTTTTTGGTTCCAAACCTACTTTTGTTTGTTGTGGTAGTAATATGGTTCACAAGAGATTCTACCGTCAATATCTTGATTTCTGCGTGGATTGCCTATTTTTTACCGAATAAAAAAAGAGTAATTGAAGTGTGCGTAAATGAATTCTTGAACCGTTAGAAATAAGAAAAAAAACACCATTGTAGTCGATGTGTTCCATCATCACGATCAGGAGTAGAACAACAAAATACTTAGTAACAAACCATTGGATTGTCAATATCTAGGAATGGAAGTGAATTGCGGTTATATTGAGCTTCTTGATGATGAACATGAGTATTACACTTTTACGTGCCCATAAGTTACACAGGTAAAAATATACTCCATTCGTTTCAATTTTATAGTCTCTCGTTCTATCCCAACATCTTTCGATCGATAAGACATTTTATATACAATATCGATCTTATTTAATAGATCTTAATATAATTTAATAAATAAAGTTTTCAAAATCATCTAAAACATCGTAGGTTATAAGATCTAACACTTTAAAAAGTGACACGAATTTCCAAAATGAACTGTAAATTTGGGACGGAGAGAGTACTTTACTTGGTTACCGCTCATGCATAACGGGTAATATTTTGTTATCTAATAATTGTAGTAACTTCTCAGAATATGCTCATAACTATTAAAAAAAATTTGTTCGAAGGTTGTTAGGTATCATTTCAATTTTATCGGATGTCCCCTAAAAAACAGAAGGTTATTATAAAGGGAATGCAAAAATGGTACATTTGATATTATTAAAGTATTTGTGAGTGTTGGTTAAAATGTAAAAAAGTAAAAATAAAGATACACTGGTTTGGATCACTCCCTTCCCCCACCCACCTCTGTCTCTCTTTACTTGTTTAGCTGTAACTTACAAGGTTTCGCAAGGTTCTCAAATCGATACGGTGATGTTTCATCTAATAAAGTCTCCAAGGCTGTGTTTGGAACTTAAGGAAAGCGGGAGACGAGAAAGGAAAAGAAAAGGGAGGAAAATAAGAGGAAAATGGTATTGTGCACTGAGGCTGTAAAAATAATCCGTGAACTGTGAATCCGAACCGAAACCGAAACCGAACTGGACTATAGGTTTTGGATTTGGTCCGTAGATTAATGATCCGGACACAGATTGAAATATTAGAAAATTGTGACGCGTGATTCAGTCCAAGAATTTTCTTATCAAAAAACCGTGGATAAATCGGACCAGACTGTGAGAATTTTAATAATATATATATATATATACACACAAAGAGCTTCCAGTGAGGGCCCCTTATTGAACTTACCATAAGGACCGGATCAAATTTTGACGATCCAAACCGCTCAATGTTTTTAGAACGTGTTTTTAAGGGCACCTGCGAGAAATGAAAAAAAAAACATACCCGAAAGGGCTTGATCCGATCAATTTTCGATAAAAACATTATATATAGCGTTTTTATCAAAAATTGATCGGATCAAGGCTTTCCGGGTATTTTTGTTTATATGATTCAGCGCGGGGCCTTTAAAAACACGTTTTAAAAACATTGAGTGGTTTGGATCGTCAAAATTAGGTCCAGAAACACGAAAATTGGCTTGGTCCTTATGGTAAAATTCAATAAGGGACCCTTATTAGAAGGGGATCCATATATATATATATATATATATATATATATATAATATT
Source organism: Gaultheria prostrata (assembly GCA_036023075.1). Lineage (NCBI taxonomy): Eukaryota > Viridiplantae > Streptophyta > Magnoliopsida > Ericales > Ericaceae > Gaultheria > Gaultheria prostrata. The sequence continues at coordinate 125,532 of JAXBDA010000032.1, read as the reverse complement.
GGATAAAGAATTATAATTTAACATATTATTCTTAATTATTCACCTAAGATGCTGAATGTGGTATAAATAAAACTTAAGGTTGCTAACTGTAATTTTAATTGTGTGGGAACACGTACAAACCGCAGTATATGCATATTGTCTATTTGTCTCACACAGCCTCACTCACTCCACTCCACTCCACTCGACCAAAATGTCTTTTTTAATCCAATTCCAAAGTGATGTGTGATGCTATTCTTGCTGGCTGTTGCTCTACAGATTGTTAGTTTGTCTAAATAAATGTGGATTGTAATGATACTTGAATATCGGGATTGTAATGATCGTGCAACATACTCTAAACTCTTGCTTGGGATTTGAATTTGAAACATAAAATCTGGAATTTGTTGTTGTTTTTTTTTAATTTTATGGAATGTAATAATCCGTGGATAAAATCATGAATCGAACCGTGAGTTATGGATTGGTTCAGAATCGGACCGTAGACTTTTGGTCTGGACATGGATTGCCTTCCCTTGAAACCGTGACTCGCGGTTCAGTCCTCGGATTCATACAAATCCGCACTAATCCGGACCGTTGACCCCCCTATGAATGTGCACGATACTATAAAATTTTCTATTTTCTTTCCTCTTTCTCTTTAAACCAAACAATAGATTATAATATATATTTTTTATTCTCCTTTCCTTTCTTTTTATTCCCATAAGTTTTAAACACACCCTAAAGGGTTCAAATAGAGCAACAAAATGCAAAAAAAGAAAATCATTAACTGCGTAAAATATGACAAAAATCTGCTCTGCGTTGTCCATCAAATTAAACATGGAACTTTATTCAAGTAGATGGGTTTTTCTGGAGTTGGAGGTTCCAAGAATACAAAATGAAAATTCGTCACTCTGGACTCAATTATATCTAGGACCGTTCAATATATACGAGCCCATATATCTTGACCAGTTGAATGATTTTATAACATAATTGTGATGGTATGGTGGGTTTCCCGTTTGCAAAAAGCAAATCTTTTAGCACCCATAGCTACCATTTGCTTTTAGCGACGTTTTTAAATAATGAAAAATAAATTGACTTTGACCAATTTAAGCCTGATTTAGCAAAAAAAAATAAACACGTTTTTTGGTTTTTTGGGGGCCAATAAATCGGGGTCCTTTGGCAAAAAAACCGGTGTTGGTTTTTTTGTGACATGTGTTCCATCCAACGGTCAATCTGGAGTTTAATAAACCACTACTTTAAACGTGTGCTGTTGGTTGTCCATTAAGAGTGGAATAAACCACTACTTTAAGAGGTGATTTGGCAAAAAAAACAACAACTTGTTTTTGGTTTATTTGGGGGGAATAAACCGGAATAAACCACAGTGGTTTGACAAAAAAACTGGAGTTATTTTTTTGGGTGACAGGTGATGCAATGGACGGCTAAGATGAAGCCAGGAGACTGAGCAAAATTACAAGTGTGTCATTGGTCTCTTTAAACAGTGGAATAAACCACAATTTGAACCAAAGAGTTTTTTGGTTTATTGCTACATAAACCAATAAACCAAAAAATATGTTTTTGTTTATTTGCCAAATCACTTTTAGAACTTTTATGAAAAATTGACTTTTAGCAATTGGCGTTAGAAATGGGAAACTCACCCGTAGTTGGGCCATATTTACTTGTTCAGGTAGTTGATAATATTTGGGCCATTTCTAAACCACTAGGCCCACATTTCGCCAACCCAAGACCCGAATACCAACTTACAGACACCGAATGCCGATCTAGGGCACCAATTGAACTTCTCTCTCGTCTCTAGACAGAAACCAGTGTAGAACTTAGAAGCCACATCAGGGCCTAGGGTTAGGGTTTCTATACACCAGCTTCAATCAATGTCTAGCTACGACGACGATGGCGATCGGCATGCCAGCAAAGGAGACGACCATGGACGCGGAGGATCGTCCCCTTATCGTCACAAGGTTGTTTTGTTTGTTTTTTTTTTTTTTTCTGATTGAATAATCTAAAGTATTTTGGATCTGTGAATAAGGCATGATAATGTGGTGTTTAATTGCTATCATTGGTTGATTGTTTAGATCATCAGTAGGAACCTTGTAAATTGGTGTTGATGAGTTTGTGGTATTGGGATTTGAATCATCGAACGAGGCAGGAGATAATTTTACGAATTTCAGTTTGTAAAACTAGAATTAGAATTTCAGTGGTTAGGTTCTTTGCTATTCACCTGGAACTTTTGATTTGTGGTGTCAAGATTATTGAGATGAGAGTGGAGATATGGATCTGATTTGATCATCAAACAATCAGTTGTCCATTTGTACCTAATATCTGATAAACCAAAGAGATAATGTTTATTACAACTGAGAAACTTTTGAGCTAAGATCCTGGAAGTTTTAGGTAGAAACACCAAACAGAATGACATTGTAACGGCATTTTGCTTTGAAGTCAGACTGAATATTTATAGTTTTCTGTGTCGGTCATGGTTGTCGGAAGTAGGAGCAATGAGTCGAGGCATTATCCATACGAGATTTTGGTTTACACTGAGCTAGGATTGAGGGGAGGCCGGGAGGGAGAGTGAAGGGAAGTGCTAGCTAAAAGGGGGATGGAAAAAGGGTGATAGAAAGGAGATAAACTGCTATTGTTTCGTCAACCAAGAGGGAAGCTCCTCTTGTTTTGTTTCCCATGACAAAGAGAAGACAGCAAGGTGCATTATGCACTTTTACTACTATTCCCTTCTTCACACTTCAACAAATTTAAGGTCTTGTATATATTCTGAATGGGTGTTATGGGTCTTAAACAAATAACTTCCCGTCCAAAAAAACATGCAAATGTAAGATTCGTAATTCCCCCACTATATCCTCCACTTCCTCCCCAAACTCTCTATCCAAACTGAGTAGGAAGATCACTGCATGTAGGCCTAGAGAAACGACATACATCATAGTTTTGCAAAAAGCAAGAGAAGGGTGACCTTTTGGTTGGTTTGAAGTTAAAATGGTTCCCTCATTTACATTCCCTATTCCGTTTGTTGGCTAACTCCCTTTACGAAGATTATAATTTCATTTTGACGTGGCCTTACATATTTCCATCTGTTATTTTTTCGTTATGTATGCAGGCTAATGACTAGCTATGTTAAATAATTGCAGCATAAATCTCGTGAATCAAACAGTGAGAGATCAAGAGAATGGAACCGAGACCGTCATCCCAGGGACTACAAAGAGAGAGATGGGAGGGATAGTAGAGGAAGGAACAGAAATAGTTATGGCCGTTCTTCAAATCGTGATTATGAAAGGTTGAAATACAAAATTTGTCGTTTATTCAATTTTTTAATTTCTTATCTACTTATTGTCATAGTTTGCCGTTGCTTCATAGCTGCGAGTTTCTGTTTTTCAGCATTCTGTGTCCATTATTATCTAGTTATCCTACATGATTGCAATGGGTTTGAAACTGATGACACATTCTTGTTTCTTGATTGACAACATTGTGGAAGTTGCGTTAAACATTACTGCCAGTGTCTTGATCATATTTGGATTCTTGTGTTGTATGTTATCATAATGGTAGTTCCTTTTGCAGGCACCGAGATTATGATCAAGACAGAGATAGGCATCATAGACATAGATCACGTTCTCGATCAAATGAGAAATATAGAAAGAGATCTAGATCTCGTTCCCGCTCTCCTTCGAAAAGGTCTCTTCGTTGATGAGTTTTTTTTTGAGTAAAATATTTCTCCTGCTATGCGTTGACTATGCATGTGCCTTCTAGACATCATTTTAAAACTATATGGTCCTTATGAAGAGTGCATGCATTTATGAATCTTGCATTGTTTATTTATGCACTAACAGCTGTTAAAGTAGTTGAAACTTGAGTACATTGGTTTTTTATGCTTGGCCATTAATGAATTTGATTACCATTTGGATTATTGAAGATCGACTTTTTGTTGCATAAACTGGTGACTCTGTTATCTTTCATCTTTCTGAAAGGTATCAATCTTTTATCGACGTTTTTGCATATACTAGAGTTACTTTTCACCTTTTTTGACAATCTTCTGAGGAGAGTATGAAATAAAGACCATTTTTGAGCTTGTTAAAAGTTACATTGGAAAATTTTGCAGTTCAATTTTGGTTGTGGTGCTGTTTCATTCAATGTGACTTGTTGCATCTGTTTTTTTGTCCGCAGCAAACGAACAAGTGGTTTTGACATGGCACCACCTGGTACTTCGTTTTTGTCTGGAAGTGCAATCCCAGGTTAGCTATCTGGCAATCGGCTATTAAAGCAAATTTCCACTATTTTTAGTCACCCAGGATCATTACTTTTAGCCTTTGTCATTTATTTTGTCATCCTGCATATTGTTATTTTTTTTCTTATCTTATTCCTCATTATCGGAACTGAGAACCGTTGTTGTGTTGTTTGGCTGTTGTGTGTTGTTGTTGTTTGTCTTTTTGTGTTTCATTGGGTAAGAAGGCAATTTTGGGCTTCATTTCCCATCGTGCTACCCATGGACGTGACTCCACCGTAGATTTTATGTTCAACAAGGAACCAATGCTCAGATTAGCTGGATCTTGTTCGCTATCAACCGGCAACTGTTATTATTTGGTAGACTTACGAATATTTCTCCATCATCTGCACTGATGAAATTAATTTCTTTCTGTATTCCCTGAATGCTCTATAATATTAGGTATGAAACAGATTGTTTTTTAGTATTTAAAAACTTGTGCAGTTGTGTTATGATTATGCAAATAGTTTTAAGCTTCATATGCTTTCCTTCTTGAGTCAAAGTTGCAATTCATTGTAATAATTTTTTTTATACTTAATGCTCTATTTGTTTTTACTGTTAAATTATGCAGGGCAATTGCCAGGTGTCCCTCAAGCAATGCCAGGAATACTCCAAAACATGCTTCCTTTTGGGGCTACACAGGTGGTGGTGGCTATTTCACCAAATTCTTTCCATTGCTTCGTTATATTGCTAATCAAGTGATTTTGTTAGGTCAATCCATTGGGAGCATTTTCCTTGATGCCAGCACAAGCTATGACTCAGCAGGTGGATATAGTGATGCATCACGTATCTTGCATTATTTTCATGTAAGGTGGGATATTTACGATTTTCCCTATCTGTAGGCTACAAGGCATGCACGCAGAGTTTATGTTGGTGGTCTCCCTCCCTTGGCTAATGAGCAGGTTATTGTTATTGAAATTGGGGTTATTTATTTAGTGACTCTGCCCCTTGTGGCTACTGCTTCCAATGTTTCCTTGTTCCATATTACTGACGTCATACTCGTCAGTCATTAGAGGTTCTCTCTATTAATTATTTTTTATGTATTAGTTTCCTTCTTATTTTTTGAAGTTGTAACATCTTGACTTAATTCAGAACTGTAAGTTATGTCTTTCTTGTTTGAATTGTTTGGGAAAGAAAATATGAGAGGAAACTTCCACGGAAACCATTAGGCGGTGTTGGTTACCATAAACAAAAGATAACATGATGGGGGTGAGAAATTCTTAGTCTCAAGTATTAATATCCTCCTTTGTTTCCTGATTTCTTATGTTAAGAGAACAACACAAAAAATAGTAAACAAGAAAAATAAAGGGAAACAGTTTTTTTTCCGTCTTTCCTCTCCCTATTGTTTTCTTGTACTATACGAATTGCAAGTTCCAAATAATGTAGTATTAGTTTTCTTGCCCGGCATGTCATTTGAAGATAAAGAAATTGTTGGCCTGTACAAATGTATCATAGTATGAATTGTATGGTTTGCAAATAATTTGGGGTATTTGCTGCATTTGTGCTTCAGATAAACTCCAAGAGACCACATTACTATGTTGCAGATTCGTGATGTTTGAAGTTTTACCTACTTGAGAACATGTTTTATCGCATGATGGCTTTGATAGACTCTGTTCTCAAGTAGGTAACCTTTGTTTATGAGTATCCGCATTCGAAGCCATTTTAATGTGCAAACAATTGACTAAAAGTTAAGTATCTGATGAATTCTTGAGATTATAAACAAAACCAAAGATGGTTGACCCTACTTTCTGGGAAAAGAGCAGAACGTAATGGATTTTATTGTTTGGATTCTGATGTTTGCATGTTTTATTACTTGAGGTACATGCAATAACATGACTATAGTTAAAATTGATTTTTTTTTGGAATTTAGGTTCTCTCATTATATGGTTAATTGGTAATTCAATCATAACAAGTTCTCTGCTAAAGTACTACTCCATTGCTAGTTAACAGTATAGATAATGTCTATACTTCTACACATGCGTTTCAAGGTTCCTTTTTTTTTCTTCTTTTTCATTTACATTTGGATTTTTCAAGCAGACAATTGCAACATTTTTTAGTAGTGTTATGGCAGCTATCGGAGGGAATTCTGCTGGCACAGGTTAGTTTGCTTCAGTATTGTAAATATTGTAACACATTCTTCCATTTTCCTCCCATGTTTTTGTCAGATGTAAGGCATCATTCCATATTAACATCAGGTGATGCTGTTGTCAATGTGTACATTAATCATGAAAAGAAGTTTGCATTTGTTGAGATGAGAACTGTTGAAGAAGCAAGTAATGCAATGTCATTAGATGGGATTGTATTTGAGGTATTATTCTCTCTCTCTCTCTCTCTCTCTCTCTCTCTCTCTCTCTCTCGTATGGACAATCACATCCATAATTGTCTGGATAATGTGATTGAAGAAAATGGATAGAAATGAAAATACGTACATCGTGGCTATAATCACCCGGAAAATTTGCTTTTAATTTGTTCTGTCGTTCTCCATTCTTACAAGACATAGATAGAAGTTCGTTAATGTTAAGCATTGAAACTGTAGCACGTTATTGTGGTCATCGTTAAAAATACTTTTGCTTCTGTTATTACCTGTTGTTTGCTGCAAACTTTTTGTTACCTGCAAACTTTGTTATCTCAATGGAATTATGGCCTGCGATAGTAAGCGATGGTCATCATTGACTTGAAGTTAGGTTCCAAGTTCAATGCTTCTGGTGTTGAAATGGTGGAAAAGATGCTCTTTTCTGTTGGTCACCATCACATGCATGCCTCATTACTTTTAATTATTGCAGTGTTTCAAATATTTGCAATTGTTTAATGGTATCTTTTAGACAATAAAACTTGAAGAATGGGTAACTTGAGAGTCTAATATGATTCAGCTTTGTAATCTATCTGTTGCTCGATGGTTGACTTGCGTTTTATAAGCACTGGTGGGTACTATCTGACATAACTCTTTTCCTATGGTGATAGGGGGTCTCTGTGAGGGTTCGAAGGCCTACAGACTACAACCCTTCATTAGCTGCAGCACTTGGTCCTAGCCAACCAAACCCTCACCTTAACTTGGCAGCTGTTAGACTAACACCAGGGTAAGTTGGTGTGGTTGCTTATTTTATCTTCACTATTTTAACATGATTCAATCTACCAGGATGGTAATTTTGTTTGTAATGTAGCACTCACTGCACAAAATTAATTGTGGGAACATGGAATTTTTGTTCGACTTGTTAAAATCTTTTAGGGGGAATGCTACTTTTTTTTATTTAAATTGATTTCTTGAAATTAATTGATCATCAAATGAAAAGCCTGTGACAGTAGGGTGAAAAGAGTGAACTGATGGGAGTATGGGGCGTGAATGATGCAATCATTCCTAGGCCCAGGAAAGTGGAGTGTCACTCCCAACTAACAAAATCATACCAAGCAAACTAGGGATCCCTCTAAAGGACCATTACCAACTAATTTTACAGGCCGCAGTAATCAATCAATAAAGGATTGGAGTAGGTTGACAAGAATCCTGCTCTTAAATTCAAATTCTGGAGCCCAGGAGGCAACAAAGGGTAAAATTCAGGGGACCCTCAACGGACATAAGTGATACAAATAGCCCATCTGTACAAATACAACTTGAATTTGTTATTCGTGCGAAACAGTGAAATCTTTCCTAACGTCTTTTGTTTGTTGGTATATGACTGAATCGGTATTATAATTCCAATTTTTTAAATTCATTTCTACTGTCTGATCTATTTGTTGATTTATGTAAATTTTGGCATGCTGACTCTGGGTTCATTTCTAGTATGGTTGGTGGAGTTGAGGGACCTGATCGTATCTTTGTTGGTGGCCTGCCGTACTACTTTACTGAAGTACAGATACGGGAATTGCTGGAGTCCTTTGGGTATGGACATCAATCTGCTATCTATTCCTTTTCTTTTTCGCTCTTTCAATATTCAGTGTACTACGGTACTGTCATTTTGTTTTCTCTTTCTGATGGATGACCACTGTTTTTGAGGCATCAGGATATTTATTTCGCAGTTATTGCCATTTTACTGTCATGGTAATTATAAGTTTTGGTTGTAAATTTGCAGACCTTTGCGTGGGTTTGATCTTGTTAAGGATAGAGACACAGGAAATTCCAAAGGATATGGTTTCTGCATTTATAAGGTGAATGAAGCTAATCTTTGCTACCTTTAAAAAATTTCCTTGGGCTGCTGTCTGAGAAGTACCTCCCAATGTATATTTGTATCCGGAGAAAGCAATTACTCTACCAGTCTTTTAAAACCATGTCCATGAGTATTGAAAACATGCCTTCAGTTTTCTCATCATGATATGGTGCTTTATAAAATTTATGTTCTAGGCTCTTTGTCGGTATAATTGTAACCACTTTACAATTTATATGTACTGCTGAGGAGCATCCCCTCGTTTGTAATGCTAAGTGATTGGCTAATATTTACCTCAGGATCCAGCAGCAACGGACATTGCTTGTGCTGCTCTTAATGGCTTGAAAATGGGTGATAAGACTTTAACTGTCCGGCGTGCTACTATGAGGTTGGTGTTCTTCGATAAATTCGATGGAAAAATATGTCTTTCTTTGACAACAGCAGCTCTTTGTCGAAATTTCTAGAAGGTTAATTTTGTATCATTTCCTATTGGACATAATGCTCGGTTTGGTTTGGTTTCCTTGCATGCTACCATTTTGTGTCCCAGTTGTTAAGGGCTGGAAGTCATGGACGGAGCCAGGATCCGGCCACGGGGGTGGCACCTTTCAATGAAAAACTACTTACTACATGTTATGCGGGAAAAATTTAATTATGAAGCCATATATTTAGGTGGTGTTATGGGTTTTTTTTTTTGTGAAAAATAAATAAAGGCTTCTCCAACTCTCTTAATGGTATTCAAATACAAGAAAAATATTTACATGTTCAAAAAAGTACGGGTGACACCTATCCACCACTCACTATGTTAGTACCTTGGCAAAATAAAATTGACCAGTAGCTCCAACAGTCGTCGTTTTCTACTTTTTTCCTTGGCAAAAGGCTACAAAATTAAAGAAATTGACAAGTTTCATGGAGGCCGGAGCCAAATCACTCTTTCACTATGGGTAAAACGATGAGTAATCCGTAACTTATTCATACAAGTACGTAAATCGACATGATTGTGAATTCATTTTCATTGTACATTCATTCCTACCTTAGTCTGTAAATAAGCATACAATAAAAATGCTAAGCTTTGAGAAAAATTTTAATGTTCAAATGTTTAACGTTCCCCTCCAATTAATAAAAAAAAATTGCAAACCGAGAGAGAGAGAGAGAGAGAGAGAGATCTTCTCTCTCATTCCACCGACTAGCCTTCGAAGATGAGAGATGCTCAATCTGCCCTTTTCACTACCGACCAGGCGATCTCGTGTGGTTCTACCTCCCTTGTCGTCACCATTTCCATTCACGCTGTATATGTCCCAATAACAATCCCACTATCCATCGGTGCCCCAACTGCATGGCTCATTTAGAAGGGATATCTCATCATCTCATTCCATTGCGTCAATGCTAGGTTCGAGATCTTTAGCAACCTTCTTGGCGTAAAATATCCCCAATGGAATGAGATGCTGAGATATCCCTACTAAATGAGCCCTGCAGTTGGGGCACCGACGGATAGTGGGATTGTTATTGGGACTACAGCATGAATGGAAATGGTGACGACAAGGGAGGTAGAACCACACGAGATCGCCTGGTCGGTAGTGAAAAAGGCAGATTGAACATATCTCATCCTCGAAGGCCAGTCGGTTGGGATCAAGTTCCAACCTCATAGCATTGTTCCCCAAATTCGCATTGTAATTTGCTGCTTTGGTGGAGAGAGAGAGAGCATAGTTGTCAAAGGCGTGTCCAAGCGCGCCTAGGCGAGAGGCGCACCTATTGCGCCTAGGGGATCCCAGGCGAGGTGACCTGAAAAAGGCGCAGCCTAGGCACAGAAAGGCGCGCCTAGGCGATGAGGCGCAAAAATGCGCACCTCAGAGAGAGAGAGCATAGTTGTCAAAGGCGCGTCCAAGAGCGTGCCTAGGCGAGAGGCGCACCTATTGCACCTGGGGTGATCCCAGGCGAGGTGACTTGAAAAAGATGCAGCCTAGGCACAGAAAGGTGCGCCTAGGCAAGAGGCGATGAGGCGCAAAAATGCGCGCCTCCTTCAAATTGACCACTCTTTTATTTTTTATTAAAATTAAGGTTCTTTTTTTTCTTCTTCATACATGTTGGGGTTTCCAAAGAGTATATTAGGCTATTAGCTAAAGTAAATTATACATGCTTATTTGTTTTTAGATGTCAAGCGGAGCTAATAGAACGGATCCTGTATGGAAGTATCATCATTTGCCGGATCCCACGAACACCGACCAATTTAGATGTTTTTTTTTTGGTAAAACAACCAATGAAGAGGTTAATCAGGCTAAGAAACACCTTGTAGGAGGTTATAGAGATGTGATAGCTTGTAAAAGAGTCTCACCCGATGTAAAACAAGAGATTCAAGAGTTTATGGGAAATAAGAAATCATTGAAAGAGCAATTGCAAATGATGGTATGTTGTCTTAAACTCAATGGCTTAGTGTTATTATTTAAAGTATTGGTGTATGCTATTTTTCCAATTTTTTCGCAAAGGTGCGCCTCGGTTCGAGAAGGCGCATGCCTCGCCTCTCGCCTAATGCCCTACAGGACTTTGCGCCCCGGTGCGCCTTTGACAACTGAGAGAGAGAGAGAGAGAGAGAGAGAGAGAGAGAGATCATTCCACCAGAGCAGCAAATTACAATGGCGGATTTGGGTTTAACAATAACGTGCCATCTCCCCCCCTAAAGAGCTCTGCCCCTGCTGGACGTCTAATTTAAAACTTCGAAAATCTCAGGGTTTGGGAGGCTGAGGTGTTATGTGCTGAAATCTTTAGTGATTCAAATTTCTCATGTGCAATGGGATTTTAATGATCGAGTTGTTTCAGTCCAATACACAGATTCTTAAAATCTAGTCTTACCATGTGAATTATGTTCATACATTGTGTTAAGTTGCTTTATCTGATGGGAGAAAGATATTTATTTGATATTGTTGCCAAATCTAAAAGTTCATTATTGTGTTTCTACACTTAAAAGCAGTTGGTGTTGGAAACAAGAGGTCTTCAGGTTTATGATTTCATGCTTTTATTTAGAAATAAGTGCGTTCATTTTGCTTATTTTGTTTCATAAGACCTAGAGATTATGAGGTAAGGACATGTCTTCTCATGTCCTTAATTGATCAGGAGTTTTAGCTCTCTATAGATTACTGTTTAGTGGAACTTGATATTGATATGTTGTCTGTGGCATATGAAGTGCGTTGGTATTGTGAAACATTATTAGAAAATGTTAGCTGACATGGCTATTGACACATCTGACACCTTGCCATTTTTTTTTCAGCAATGAGCCAGTTAACTCGGAACATGAAAGTATATTAGCTCAGGCACAACAACATATAGCTTTGCAGGTAAAGAACTATGGCATTTTTCCTCCCTGGTTAGCTTCATACCTTTCTTGTACTGATTACCTTTCTAGTACTGATTGATGAATATTCTCGATGTAATTTCGTAGAAAATGTCCTTGCAAGCTGGTGGTGTGCATTTTCCTGGAATAGGTATAGGACCTATAATTGGAGAGACTCCGACCAAAGTTCTATGCTTGACTGAGGTACTGTTAACCTCTGAAGTCCAATCTTTTCCATTTCTTCCCCTCTCCAACTTCCTTATGGTGATTAACTAGTATCTGTTCCTGCTAATGATGATTCATTTTGGGTATCATTATAGATGATTACTTCTGATGAACTGATGGATGATGGAGAGTACGAGGAGATATTGGAGGACATGAGGGAAGAAGGGGGGAAATTTGGTATGTCTTATCTCTCAGTAGTTTGTTGTTTGTCTTTTGACCTCTTGCGCTTATTTTAACTTGTGGACCTTACATTTTCTCAAACCTTCTGAATAAAATTCAAAGATTGTTGTTGATGTAGGACAAGATATTAAGTGTATAAATTTATGGAAACTATATTTTAGTAATAACTTGGTTTAGGAAACTATTACTTTGTGCCACTTGTTTTGGCATGTTTCTATTAGGTATTAGTCTTAATTTCTATATGTAGGTTAAATCAAATCCTTTATTTTTATTTTCTTAGTTTCCTTTATTGTTTTCCTTGATTAGCAAGATTATATTATTTCTAGTGAAGTTAGGGTTTAGCCTATATATAAGGATGTAGCTTACGGGCATATGGAATCATTCTATCATTCAATCATCAACAAAAATTCAAGAGTTTCTCTCTTTTCCTTGTGGATTCAAGGTGTGCTTGTGGATTCGAGTATTCTATCTCGCCTGCTAGAATGCTATCTAGCCTTCATTATTATTCCGCTGCGTCAAGTCGTATCAGAGCAAGGATTTTCCTGGCTTCATGTCATTCATCGGAGGAGGAAACACAAACCCTATTGACGTTGGTCTTAGGGATGGATTAAAAATGATTCGCGCTAAGAGATTTGCCCGTAGCCTACTAATCCCAAAATTAATAGGAAGTTGTTGAGGGATTTGCCCGCAACCAACCTATTAATCAACATGTCTTCGCACAAAATTCTTGTCATAAACATGATAGTGACAATGAATGTGGAGGCGTGATCTACGAAGATTGTTATGAATATAAGTCGGTGAATCGACATCCGAAGTACGATTGGTACTACTGCATGAAATACGCTTATCCTGATTTTAGGTATTATGATAATTTATCTACATTCAATGGCTACGAGTATTTTGAAGATATTTTTTATTGGATTCTAGACATTGAAGATATTTTTGAGTGGGGGAATTTTGTCTGAAGAAAGGTGAAAATATTTGTTGTTAAAACTTACGGGTCCATCCCTACAATGGTGGTTAGATATGCAATCTTTAAGAGATCAATTGGGCAAGCGTTGTATTTGTGTTTCGTCAAGAATCGAAAGACATCTAGTGGAGAGATTTTTGCCATGTAATTATGAGCAACTTTTGGAAGATAAATATGGGCCAAAGCAACAAAATACAATCAACACATCTGCCAATAATATTGTTGAAGAAGCTTTTAAAGATGAGGTAATTCAAGTTGATGATAAGAAAATTGACATGTATTTGGGTGAGAAGAAGAAAATTGATAATGATGATGATCAAGTTGAGGACCTAAATGATTTCTCAATGGTAGAAATTGATGCTGCCACCTTATTTGATGACTATAAGGTTTACCCATCCCGTCTAAATGAGCCAATCATTGATGTGTCAACCAATGCAAAGATGAAAGAAGATCAAGAGAACCCACAATGTCAGTTGGCTTTGTCGATTTTCTTGTAGTGCAATATTATGATTGGATTCTCAATATTCATCTAGTGGATCTTGTTAATCAATTGAAGCATGCCGAGAAGATATCATTGCAAGTATGGTTTTCTGTGATGTTTTTTTGTGAGGAAATCAAGGGGTTGAAGTATTCAAAGTATCTATTTATTTGGCATGGAAGATGGCAGATTACTAACAAGAACTCGAGGACGAGTTCTTTTGAAGAAAATTAGATTGATGTAATGTAGGACAAGATATTAAGTATTTTAATTTATGGAAATGTTATTTTAGGAATAACTTGGTTTAGGAAACTATTATTTTTTTGTGCCACTTGTTTTGGCATGTTTCTATTAAGGTATTAGTCTTAATTTCTATATGTAGGTTAAGTCAAACCCTTTATTTTTAGTCTTAGTTTCCTTTATTTTTTCCTTGATTTGCAAGATTCTATTATTTCCTAGTTGAGTTAGGGATTAACTTTTAAATAAGGATGTAGCCTATGGGCATATGGAATCATTCAATCATCAATACAAATTATAGAGTTTCTCTCTTTTCCTTGTGGATTCGAGGTGTGCTCGTGTATTCGAGTGTTCTATCTCGTCTGCTAGAACGCTATCTGGCCTTTGTGTTTATTCCGCTGCGTCAGCTGTCCTGAGTTCTTGTAGGTTGTTTTGGGTCTGGTATTTGTAGGTTAAAAAAATATAGGAAGGGTATTTAAATTATATCCTAATTGTTTAGTTCATATCTCGTCCAAAGTTTGTTTCTTTTTTTCCCTTCACAAACATAGCCATGGTGTTAGTTGCGTATAATATGATTCAAGCTAAAAGATGTCTAGATTGTTTGTTTGCAAAAAATTGTCATTGTTTGATTGTTTCCTTTACTTTAGTAGTTTTTAAATATTTGATTGTTTCCTTTACTTTAGTAGTTTTTAAATATTTGATTGTTTCCTTTACTTTAGTAGTTTTTAAATATTTGATATTAAAGGGCCATTTTATTTTGAACATTATGTAGCACCGACGGAAAGATAGTTTAACTTGCAATTTAATTGGTTTTAGCTTTGAGCAAATTGAACCTCTATTACTAACGGAGATAGAGATGCAAGCTGATTAAATTTTTTAATAATGTTATGGTGACCATATTTTGGCAGCATTTGGTATGCATGGCGCTACATTAATTCATGTGATTGGTGCATGTAAGATGCCACCTCAGATGGTGCGCAAATGTGGTCATTATAGCAATATTATAAAGTTTAACCAAAGAAATCCAATCTTTTCTTTTCACCGCATTAATTTTTTTTTTTGTTGTCATATATTGATGTGAGTGAAGTGGTCTGGACGAACTAACTATGCGTTTATTTACCACCATAATAATAGTACCTGAAGGACAGTAGCCATTGTATTATAGTAGTTTTTTGTTTTCCCGATGAAAGCCACCTTTTTTCAATATGGATGTAATGCCGTTGGTGTAGAGATCCCAAATTCCGAGTGTTTTCTTATAATGACTATAATAAGAATTATTTTTACTACTACAGGACTTATATTTATGGCTGGTTGCTTATTTCCCTTCTATTGTTGTATGATTCAAATATTGTAAAAGATGCGTACAATAACTTTGTTGTTAAAGACATGGATATCCATTCTGCTAATTTGATCGTCTTTTTATGGGTGAATTCTTTAGGAGCATTGACAAATGTCGTTATTCCCCGCCCATCTACAAATGGAGAGCAGGTTGCAGGTGTTGGAAAGGTATGTGGGTTTAGTTGCTACATTTGAAATGATAGGTTGCTGTTTCGCTTAGCAATCCCCCAAACTCCTGTTATCTTTATGTGCCTTATCTTTACTCAGCAAATAATAGTCTTAAGCCGCCTAGGCGCTGCCTAGTCGGCTTCCTGATCTAGGTGTCGGACCACCCCCTAGGCGGGGACTAGGCGGCCGACTTTTAGAACACTGATCTTAGATTCAGAGTGAAATTTCCTTGTCCTCATTTCTTGCTTATTTGATTGGTTCTTGTTGGTAACTTCATGTTAGATAAGAGAGTCGTTTGAATGCCACGAACATCCCCTTTCACAGCTTGCATTCCCTTTTAGAGTAGAAGTCCCTTATTTTTAGGCGTGGGCAGAGCATTGTTCGGGGCCAAAGGAAGAGGGGGGAGGGATGGCCGTGAATCCCCTTGAATTTTTGGTATTCATTATATGACCATTGACCCATACGATTAGCAAAATGTTGGTGATCTATATATAAAATGCCCCTTTAACGTTTTGAAGTTTCTTTTTAATGCTTCTCTATTTTGTGAGCATTTTTCCAAAAAACGCAGCATGCCTCTAGTTGTCCCATATTAGGTTGTAGCATTTGTTGTCATCTTTATATATAATATTCGTAATGTATACTCCCTCCGTCCCCAATCTTTGGTCCCAAACACCACTATTTGTTCTAAATTTTTTGTCCCAATTCAAAACTAAGAGGGCATTAGCTAATGAAATTTCACTTTTACTTTTCTTTTTTAGAGTAAGTAATGATAATGTTTTAAAGGGTAACATGAAGAAAGAAAAAGTATGATGATTGTCATGATTATGTTCCCCTAACTAGTTGGAGTCCCGAAGAAAGAGTAATAAATTGGAGAGAGTATATATGAAAGTGTAGTAAAGGTTTAGAAGATAACCACTTTTACTACAACTGACCTCCACTGAGTTATAATTTCTCCAAGTTTTTTTTTTTGGGTAGGATTGCCCCTAAAACTCTATTAAATCTTTGATCAACCGTCTCTAAATTTTTGGAACATGTATTTTGTACCTGCAGTTGTAGTTTCTTATTACATTTTCTCCTAAATGATTCATACTTACGATTGTGAAATTTTAAAAATTTTGTATATGTTTTATGTGAATTTGGAGAAAGGAAAATTGGGCGCTTCCTATTATGATATATCCCTGTGTTTGCATTTTAAGGTCATAACTCACAATATAAGAACATTAATGTTGTGAGGGCCAAAGTTCTTGGCATTTTGCTCACGGGTCTTTTTAAGGTGATGAATTTGAATAGTGAAGTTCTTTGTGCAAATTAAATGGGCGTATTTTTTTTTCAGTCGGACCTTTAGGCTTAAGTAATTAGATTCTGATAAGACCGTCTCATAACAAGTTGACTTGTTTCTTTCAATTGTAGTAAAATTCCTCTCTATTGTTTTTTTTTTTTAGCCGCCTAATTCCTCTCTATTGTAGCATGTAACATTAGAGAACAGTAGTTCCCCTATTTTCTCTATTGAACTTCCATTGTTCATTCATCTCTGGATTTAAGTTGTTTAGGACCAAGGAAAAAAGAACGAGATAACCCTCTGGCCTTCAACAAAAATTGGATATATATCCCAAAAGGGCCTAGATTTTGCAATGAGAAAACATTACACAGGAGAGTGTATATTTCCATAGACGCACACGCACTGCGAGCCCATTAAGATTTTAAAGATTTATTGAAAGCTCCAACTTCAACATGATAAAAGTTTGTTTTTACCAATGATCATGTTTCCTAAGGTATCTTAGCTTTAAAGATCTTTAGAATTATTTTTAAAATTTTTGAAATGAGAAAGAAGGATTAACAGCGAGCCCCGAATCAGAATATATTCTAATCAACAAATGATTAACAGATATTACACTGGAATACAATTGTTTTGTACTTAACATTCTACTTGTATTTTTACTTTTCCTAAAGAAAAATTAAGATAAAAGTGGTTTCCTATTCGTCAAATGCAAAACAGATGTTAGATTTGTACGAATTGAATTGTAAATCGAACCATTAATTGTACAATTCATCACCAATTCTAAGCCTTGATTCACCTATAGTTTCATATCAGTTTGTCATGATTTGTGAATCGAATTGCGAATCGAATCGTGAATTGTGCGATTCTGACAAGTGACAACCATTTATATCATTTGTATACATAGAGGACTGAGATCTGTGGTTGTATGCACATGGTTGGAGTTGCCACTGATTATAGTTTGAATTGCAGGTGTTCTTAGAGTACTCTGATACCTCCAGTTGTGCCAGTGCCAAGGATGCTCTTGGTGGCAGGAAATTTGCGGGCAATACCGTGACTGCCGTGTATTATGCTGAAGACAAATTTTACAACGGGGATTACGATGCTTAAATCGGCCGCGTTTGCTGAATCCATTTTGGTGGTTTTTCTTCAGACCGCTGTACAGTTTAAGAAGCTTGTGGTGGGTTTTTATCAACTGTATCAATATCACCTTTCATGTTGAAAGAGGAGATGGTATTTGCTTCAATGAAAGCTTCTCCATCGCTCGACTCATCTAAGATTTTTGGTTGCAGTAAGCATTCGGAAGGACGAAATGAAGACAGGTGTATTTAGTTATTCATAATTTTAGGGAAGTATGATTTCCATTCTACAATTTGTTCAGACGACTTTTATTATAGTTGGTTATTTACAACAGTTTTCTGCGACATAGCTGGAAATGAATGAGAAATTAGTTGCCTTAAAGGAATCTGTTGCGACTCGAATTCGCTTCTGTGTTATTCTGTGCAAGAGGGAGGGAACTTTTTTCGTGTGGAAAATTTCAAGTCAGTGCCTGAATGGGTGTTTTCTGTTATGTAATGTAGCCCAGCGGCCAGTGGCACTTACAATGGTCCGTAAAAAATATACAGATAAAAACCTGCTCGGATGACCAGAAACGCAGCCAAAAAAGCAGATTTGTGAGCCTAATCGAGCAGAATTCTATAGGTTTAGATTCGGCTCATTTATTAAAGAAGTCTAAAATTGAGGTTCACGTTCAGCTCATTTAGTACTCGAATCGAACGAGTTTTTACCGAGTTGAGTCTCAAGCAATTCACTAACAGTTCAGTTCATTTACCGCCATCAATTCATTTACGAGTGCAACATTGTTTGCGGGGCACCTAAAAGCAAGAAGAAGAAAACAAGATTTGGTGTGAGTAAGGTGTATGTTAACCATTCTGTGGAGGTCCTAGGTCTGTTGTATCGATAGATTTGTGATGCATTTAAAAAAAAACGGCCCGGGTCGGGTTAGGTATGACTTGACTTATATTCAACCCACTCATATTCAACCCACTCGTATTTAGCTCATCACCTATACCAACCTAACCCGCCATTTGCCACCTCTAGGTGCAATTTGTCTTTAAATAAGTGCAATGTTCTTGTTATCCTTTAGGAAGTAGGATGGACATGATTGGAGAAACATGTCTTCAAGGAAACAGTAGGAACCATATGGATATTGTATGCATTTTTTCATCACTTCAAGCGAAGTTATGGATCTCTAACTTGGTACTAGCCAGTATGTACCATACCTTCACTGAAACGGGACAAACAGCAACCAGTTCCGCCTCGGCTAAAATTCCGGCTGTTCTGGGTGTCTCAGGTGATTCTACGCTGGTTCAACAGTGTCCGGGCATTCCGCTCGGTACAAGGAAGAAAAAAGCCTCGACATTTGAAAATCTTTCACTGAAATCTCGCGAACGGAACACAATGCCTCGGTTTATGTTATAGTTTTGGTCAGCGGGCTTTCACTCCGGATTCAACTCCAAACTGAGCTAGAAGTTCAAGTAGGAGCTGCCTCGAGAGCAAAGCACTTTTCCAAAGGTGAAAGGGCTAAAAGCAATAGTTGGAGGTGCTTCTTGAAAGTGGTTGACGGCACCTTAGTGTAAGAGATTGACTCAAACCCCTCATCCTAAATGCACTCAAACCCAACCCACTTACGAGACGGGATATAATAATGGGTCCTAGTCCATTTTGAGTCAAATACTCAATCAATGAGTATTAAATTGGTGAGGCGAATGGGTAAACTTATATTATTGCCCAATAAGTTATTCGTATACCACAATTACTAACGGCACTTCATAAATTACTAATGCCACCCAAAATTATTATTGCCATCGAAACTTTTTACTAATGCCACCCCATTAATTGGGTTAATGTTCAGGTTGGACTTGATTATTTATGAATGGGTTGGGTTCGGTACGAGAAACAATTACTAAATGGATTGTAAAAATGACCCAGTAAAAATCCAACCATATACAGCCCACCCAAATCAACTAAAACACACTTATTTGACACTTAACAGACATTGTGCAACACTAGTAGACATTTTGACTACTTAAAAGTACATGAAAAAAAAAATACTACAAATTTTATTTTGCCCAGTGTAAGAGGGTGAAATCTTATGGTACGTAAATCAACAAAAAAGTGACTAGAGAAGAGAATAATGAATGTTTAGTAGGAGGACGAAGAGAGAATCTGTGGATTGGTGAAAAACAAGGCAAAACAGTAGGGAAGAACCTTTGGTAGGAATTCGTCACCACGATTAGAGCAAGAATCAAATGCCACTTCTTTCTAGGAAGAGTGTTTATCTCTGTAGAATCACTCTCGAAGTCCGTCCAATCATCCTCTCCAAATGAGAGGAGAGTGCCCTATTTATAAGGCCACTCGACCTCTCTTCTGGGCCGAGTGGACTAATAAATGTTGGACACGTGTCACACACATGGTGCACGAATATTCCTCCGTACTGTCAGGCCACGCTCCCTCGTGCCACCTGTGGGAGGGTCCCGCGAGTGCTACTCCGCGAGTGCCCAACGGGTATAACTCAACGACGAACCATTGTTCCTGGCCACCAAACCACAAAATCTCCAGTAATCCCGAGAAACGATGCTGTTGCCGCTATCGGGCACAATTGAGGCTATACCTCGCCATCACCGCGTGAGCGGTATAGTCATGACCTCCTCGGTCGTGCCACTACAGCGACCAAGCCTATAAACTAGCTCCTCCTCGGGTCAAAGCATCGTTGGAGGGCCGACATCTTCCTTCGTCGTGCCCCAAAATCTCGAGGAATCACAATTGATTTCCTTTTATTGCCACCTCTTGTTCGAGGCATGAGTGGTGTAGGCCGTGGCACGATCGGGCCATGTCTCGGCCTATTTTTAGTATTTTTAGAATTATGCTTGATCCACGTTGAGCTAAAATTGCGTCACATAAATATTTCATTCTCGCATTTGTGCTTGATTCACATGAGGTTCCATGGTCAAAAATCCAGTCGAATTCGTTTAGTCGAGAGTGTCTTAAAATAAATCCCAATGTTTGAATTTCTCAAAGTGGGTCCAACGTGGAGAAATAGAGGCAGAACAAAATTATTCTAAGGACTTTAGTGCCCCACACGGCCAAATTGGGCCAGCGGGTAGAGTTGCAAATGAACCACGCGCCGTTCGCGAACTATTCGAGGCTCGATTCGGTAAAGGCTCGTTCGAGTTCGACTCGTCTGCAAATTTTAATATATTTTTATAAATTTATATATGTATGAGCTTATTTATGTGCAAAATCAAAATTTTATTTACAGTTTTATAGACAATTTTAGACCTGTATGAGAGCACAAATATATAATATTTTTGACTCGTTAAGGCTCGTGAACAAGTTCGAGTTTGAATCAAACCTAGGCAAGCTCGGCTCGAGATCGGCTCGTCAAATTTTTAGTAAGTTCGAGCTCGGCTCGAATTCGTTTAAAATCTTAACGAACAAACTTGAACATTCTAAAGTTCGGCTCGATTCGGCTCATTTGCAGCCCTACCAGCGGGTATGCCTCATGCACGGGCACGCAGGAGGTCCCCCCGGGCCAACAGCTTCTGCGGTCTGGAGCTCTCTCGGGATAAGTCCCGCATGCAGACAAAGCTCCAGCGGATTCCCATGGCTGGACATTTCCAATTCTTTGGATGATACAGTACTAATTTTCTTTGTAATTTCCATATCTTATCATTTTTCCACGCGTCTTATTTTCTCGAGTGCCACGTGTCCGTGGCATTTTCAACCCTTCTACATCCAGTCACTTTTTTAGGGTTTATCTTCAAACAAAACTAGTTTTTTTCCTTGTGTAAAACTGTAAAAGTAGAAACATAAATATGTGGTTATGGGTGGCTTAGCTAATGATGTGATATTTTTTTTATTGGTTAATGAATTTGTCTAGCCATTAATAGGCTCGTTACTTGTAGCAAGCAATTACAAGGCAAAATACCTAGTTACTTGGGACCTCAGAAAAAATTATTTATATCTTTTGATTTATAATATTTTTTTATATTTAGTGTTAATCTTGTTTGATGAATCTTAATTAAACACATATTTTAAAGTTATCGAAAATATTATAGATTGTAAAATATAAATAGTTGTCTGAGTGACACATCTACCTAAGTAACAATTTGAGGGTGTTTGACTTGAATTAAAGAGCCTAAGGAGGAGGTGTTTTTCAATGCCAAGCTTGCATTATCCTACATGATGTCCGAGCGCACATCTCGGCTGTTCATAACACTTTTAGATGACCCGGATTTAAATAGAGAAAGAGGAGAGAGAGTGGGATAAATCTGAACAGTTCAAAACACTTTTGGATGGCCGGATGCATGTGTGGTGCCTGCTCGGCATACAATTTTTTTTTCCTCTAGGAATCCCTACGAGACGTGTAGACCCATGCACTTTTGAGATATTGCTCCAAGAGCATGGAATAATTTTTCCCAGGGTACGGAGGAGATCGGTCTTTGGTTCGAGCGGTTATAGGAAACCCGGCTACGCGTAAGTACGCGCACGAGTGCATCTGGACCGTCCATTTCAAGAATCGACAGTTCGGATTTTAAAATTTGGATCGTCGAAAACACGCTTGGACGGTCAAGATGCACCGTCCATGCATATTGCTTACGCGCCCCCTGCGTACACATCAAATTTTTGGGTTATAGTTGCACAGAATAATTACTCGTCCCCTGGGTCCATTCCGGGTTGCTTTTGCCACGTGGAAATATGCCAGAGCGACATTAATTCTTTTTGGTATTTTTTATTCTTTCTGTGGGAAAGTGAACAGATAATCGTGTTTGGATATGGGGGCTAAACTATCAACCGACAGGGAATTGATACGATGACTCGGATCACTGTCACCGTCACCGTCACGGCAACCCCGAGGCTTATAGATAAGAGATAAACCTCCAACGAATAAACTAATCCTCCAACAATTATACTAGTACTAGTCCATGAAAAATGTCGTAAATACGTCCAGAACTATTCGATACATGTGATTTGTAGTTGATAATTAAGAATTTATACACTTAGACAATTACAAACATATCTATGTTCAGATGTATAAACTTAACATTGCTATTTTGTTATGGGCATAAATATTTTGCACAAATATTTGCGCACGTATTCACGCAAGCGGAAGACACTCAAAAAGACTTTACTATTTTTAAGATGTGTGTTTACGTAGTTTTTTTATTTTAAAATTGTAGACAAAAGAAAGATTATTTCTCTAATTAGGACATTTTGGGTTTTGGGGTTTTTTTTTTAAAAAAAAAAAGACTTGTGAGACTTTTTTTTAGAAAAAGTCGATAAGAGGAACAGGAAATGTGATTACGTACGTATATATACTACGTTATTTATAAACTTACAATCTTTTCCTTGATACTGTAAGGTCATGCTAGAAGTTTCGAACGAACGAGGCTGCTATGAAATGAAATACAATCTAATTTATTCTTATTGTTCTATAACAGGAGATCAAGAATATTTATTTGTCACGTCACATTGACTAGTTTATAGTGAATCTCACATTTTATTTGATACAAAATGTAACACCCCGAAAATTGGGTACGTTAATAGATAGATTTCATTTATTTATTCTAAAAATCGGAACTTTATTAAATCTCAAAATATGAATTCTCCAACAGTAAATTAAAAGTAACTAATTTATTACAACCGAAATAAATTAACCTCAAACATTGTCTGAAAATTTAAACACTTGTTTAAAGTTCAACTAAAAAAGAATGACAGATCCATCTAACTAAATAACTACTGGTGGAACCACGGCTCCGTCACGCCATATTCATCTTCTCGCTCCATCGCCTTAAAATCAGCAAGTGGCTCTTCATTTCCCTCTGTACCTGGCGTTGGGGACACCAAAGGCCACACAAGTAGCATCGTGACTTGTAGAATTACACTCAATAAGATACCCAAACTACCCCGTTACTAAAGTATGTTCATATAACAATTACTAGCAATATATATTTCTCCTTCCCCAAATAGTCACATCATTCGTCACCGGCTTCCACCCACAATATACTTCCGGCGCCCGATCACACAGCAAAGCTACCTAAAAGTATATTGCGCATGGCTCACGATTGATCATTCATTGATCAATCTCTATCCGGCATCGATTCCCACTCACAGTATACTTCCGACGCGCGACCACACATCAAAGTTACCTAAAAGTATAAACTGTGCATGACTCAAGACCCATACCGGACACGCCCCACCCCATAATCTCGTTTCGATATTAATTAACATTATCCATCCATTTAAATTAACCAAATAATGAATATGACAGAGTTATGATTTGTACTTCAATGCAGGCCCACATATCACACAAGTCAGACAATTTAGCCCGATGGCACAAAATAAGTCGTACGTGGTAAGTTTCGCAATGATACGGCAGTCAACAACTTTAAATATTAAAAAAATAGCAATCTAATTCCAAAAATTCTGATACTTAACAGAATTATGGGGAATCCAATTAGGAACAACTTTTATGTTTTATGAAAAGCCTAACGGTCATCTTAAACGAGGTCAAAACGGATCCGAAGACAGTTCGTTCTAGCTGTCCAGAAACAGCACATAAACCTTTCTTTAAAAATTCATATCTTTCTATACGTATCTCGGATCGGAATAAGTTCTATATGAAAGTTGCTTAAAATTTCGTAAGCTACAACCTTTACGTTTTTTGTTTTTCGTGAATCTGACTCGAAATGCCCCAAAACGTACAGGACAGGAGACAGGGTATGCGTACTCATTTTTCAACATATGAGCCGTTCAAATTCTTATTTTACGGTATCAACTCAACTCCCGATAATATCCCTGTACTTAATATAAAACACATCCTTTTGAATTAATAACAACATTATTAAATCACGTAAGCAACATAACTAAAGTAAAAGTTAAGTTCAAGTATCCTACCTTTCGTCCGAAGTTATTAGCGCACTACGAACGCAAAGAGGTTTAAGTACGTTGAACGGTTGAGTTCTCGGAATAAAAATCTGTGGGAGGAGAGGTATCATTCATGAGAGAGTTATAAAAAATAAAACGGTAAGAGAAAAGAAAAGATGTTTACCGCACGAGAGAAGAAGAACTGAGAGTTGGAGTTGGCGAGAAATTGTGGTGTGAGTGGGGTAATGAGAGGGGATTCACAGCCGTGAGTGAGGGAGGTGTAGAGAAGAAGAAAATAATACGGCAGAGGAAATTATAGAACAAAGAAGAATAAGAATGGTATGGGGGAGTATGATTTGGAAGATGGAAAGTCATATAGGAAAGGAAATGATATATGGAAATGAAATTGATAGGATTTTTGAAGAATTATATAATAAGGACAAAATATAAGGTTTTTTTTCTTATTTATAAAGCTAATTCCAAAAAGATAATCTTGATTAGGTAATTCACATCTTAGGAAATATCTCTGTCTTTCTACTAATAGGAGTATATTTTCTTTCTACTAATAGGAGCATCTGGTAGGTGAGAAAATATCAGTTGTTTTGCAATCTACTAATGGTAAGTTTTTGCATCAAGTGGTATATTGCTTTTACATCCTTTATAAAATATTTTGTCGAAAAATCAAATTCTTTTAATTATTTACAAATAATTTTAATATTTTGGATTACATTATATTAAATCAATAAATGAACAATTGTTGTAAAAAAAAACCTAAAACAAACCAAAAAATATATCATTTCTAAACTCATTGAACTAAGTAAAACAAAAGAAGATAGCATGCACATCTTTAATTTTTATCAACGGACAAACACTACAACCATTAACCTCGTGTGAGCACGTTGCCTAATACCTAGTACTTAACAAAAAAGGTTAAAACCGTATCGGACCGGTTTAATCTCTATGATTTTTATCTCTGTGTAATTTTAATTTCAAGTTGGGGTTAAAAAGTGAGTTAGTTTGTAACCAATGGTCCTGTTTGTTCCAAGGTATTACTACAACGAATTTAGTTGGAGTAAAATTAACTTCTTATTGTAAAGGCCCACAAGTCATTATCTCGAATATTAATCCATTAAGGAATTGATATAATTGGACATTGGGTACAGTTAAAATTGCTATAATTACTTTTTTGCGCTTAACTATATATGAACTACAGTATATTTTGTTTTAATTCAATACTTTATTGAATTGTTCAAAATGATCCGATTTATAAATTTCGACATAATCCTATCGATTTGGACAGTTTGCACCTCTTGGGTTATCCACGAAAGTCATCCCACAAACCAAACCGAATTTTATGTCCCAATTAATTCGGATCGGCTATATGAATTCTTTTTTTTTCCCTATTGAGCTATGTCAAGGGCTACTACGTAATTCACTTAGGCCCAGTTTCCCATTTATTTTGGTAAAATCAACACTAGATTTTATCAAGTGAGGAAGGAAGTTTGATAAAATCTTAGATTTTTAGTGCAAAAATCTGAAATTTTATCAAACTTCCTGCCTCACTTGATTTTATCAAGATTTTATCTGGGTCTAATCTCAATAGACTCATATAACACTGTAGCATTTCGCATAATAATATCCGGACTCGTGTCATAAAGATTCAGCTAACTAATGCACAACTCATCCTTTATCTGGATTTGAGACCGACTACTAGACAAAAACTCCTTTGTCCTATTTTGTTTGCTTACTACGAATATCCGTGTCATTTTCAAACGTTTATATCTTTTTATTTTTAATATTTTTAAAATTTTTAAAAAAATTATCTAATAGAACTAATTGAGATCTATCAAATAAGATCCAGATTGCATATAAAATACATTATAGATTGAAAACTGCAAGAGTTCAAAAAAAACACGCATAATTATAGTTAGCAAACAAAATAGGACCAATAGAGTAATGCTTTAAACACGTCACGGGCGGAGTTAAAGTCAATCCAAAGGAAACAAAATTGTTAAACGTAGGGTCCATACAAATTGGATAATCTTTAATCACCTAACAGTCACCGTTCCTACTCGTTAATTTATTAGAGCAAGCCCAACAAACTCCCTAAATTGGCTCTCATCCCTATTTTAGGGAGCCAAACCCCAAAGTTAGGCTGCAAGAGACTCCCTAAACCCCTCCCTAAAATACAAACATGAATAGTACCTCCCTAAAATCCCTCCCATTTAGGGAGGCACTATGCACTCCCTACCCATTTTTTTATTCTTTCTCTCTCCTCCCCCTCTTTAAACCGGCTGTTTTTCTTTTCTTTTTTTCTTTTTTTATTCTCTCTCTCTTACTTTTCCCCCATATATTATATTTTATTAAAAATAGGGAGGGTAATAGGGAGTGTTGTTGGAGTGTTGATAGAAAAAATGTCAAGTTATAATAGATATATGCACTGTACACTGCCTAATTTACCAACTCATTGTTAGGGTTGCTCTTACAGCCTCAAATCCCAATTTCTCAAAAAAAATCCTCCACCTTTTTTTCCTCCCTCTCGAGAAATATTTCAGTGCCGGGTCGGCACCGGTGGCAAGGCCACGTGGTGTCCATTTTTTTATCTGGATCGTCCATTGTAGTTTTGAACGACCCAGATCTGTTGGGATAAATTTACCCTTTATAATTACAAAAATGACATCGAACAATCCCGACACATTTGGACTGTCCAAAACAAGGATGGATAAACCGGATGACCCGATAGGCACCACGTGACCCCACCCGACACTAAGATATTTTCCCTCTTTGATCTCAATCCAAAGTTTGGATAACACTGCCACCTCCCCCATCTCTCTCCCTCTCTCTCTCTCTAAAACTATCTATATATAGAACCAATCCATTGCCACATTCTTCTCCAATCCGTATGCTTCTTTGCGTCTCTGTTTAATTACATTTGTTTCAGATCTAATCCTTGTTAGAGAGAGAGAGAGAGAGAGAGAGAGAGAGAAATTCAGAAGAGATCGAAGATGTTGGCAATATTCAAGAAGGGACTGGCTGATCCACCAAAGGAGCTCAACAGCCCTGATTCATTGAAGGCTTCCCATAAGCCGAAGCATCCCGAAGAGACATTGAAGGATTTCTTGTCTAAATTCCATCCCAATTCCAATTCTTTCTCTATTGGATTTGCAAACAACGCCTTGCTTGCTTTTGCCCCTTCTGATCGTCAGTATTCCATCCATCAGAGGTAACCCTCTCTCCCTCTCTTCGTCTGTGGATTAGTCGAGGCAAAATGTTTCGGAAATCAACTTATTCGAGGTGTGCCCCGACGCCAAGTTATTACGAGATGTCTAGCCTTCTACTAATCTACGGATTGTTCCTACAAAAAATAACGTTGTCATGTTTCAATGCTCTTCCAAATATTGCAATCACGAAATTTATGGGATGTGGCCGGGCGAGCCGGCATGATTTTAGTTCAGCGGTGACAAAACATTACAGATAGTTTTTATGATACAAAACACTAATCTAATTTTTGTTTGTGAGGTTAAAAATTTGATGGCCTGAGTTTATTTTGTTGGGCTGTTCTATCTATTTAGACGCAAATTTGTGAATTTTCATTTATTTGAATCACAGAATGATATGGTGAGTAATTTGGAGACATTGTTGTACGGGTGAGAGAACATTGAACAGGGGATTAGAATTTTTTTTCCGAGCATTGCGGCTTACATCTAGTGAAGTTACAAAAATGACCTTTGGTGAAGTTACCAAATGATACGATCTTGTGTTGATAGACGGAGCCAGGGATGCTGTAGTGTAGTGCGCCATCCGAGCCGTCCAACGCACAATCAACGGTCCTGATTTCGTCTCGGCACTTTGCAGATCCGAACCGCTTATTGCCAAGATGAAATCTGAGCGGTAGATTGCCGAAATCAATGACTCAGACGCTGTCCTACAGAGTGCTGTAGGGCACTCCCACCCTACTTCACCTCCGGATCCTGATAGACTATACTTGTACAATTATGCAATTCTAGTACTCGTGTAATCCCCAGTCGGGCGGATATGGGTAGGGCTGCAAATGAGCCGAGCTGTTCGCGAGAAGCTCATGGCTCGGTTCGTTAAGGCTCGGCTCGGTTCGTTTACTAATCAAGCTGAGTTCGAGCTTGAGTTTTGGGCTCGTTTACTAAACGATCGAGTTTTGGGCTCGTTTACTAAACGAGCCGAGCTGAGCTCGCGAAAGCTCGGCTCGGCTCGCAAAAGCTCGGTTCGTTTAATAGGCTTGGTTCGTTTAAAGAGGCTCGTTAAGTAAATTAGTCTAGCTCGGCTCGATAAGGGCTCGGCTCATTTACTACCGAGCTCGAGCTTGAGTTTTGGGCTCGTTAAGCAAACAAGCCGAGCTCGAACACCTCAAGGCTCGGCTCGGCTTGTTTGTAGCCCTAGACTCACATGGGCAGGGAAGAACCTAACTTTGACAAAATAGGCTATACTCGATAGAAAAATGGGAAAAGATAGAAACAGCAAAAGCCGTAAACAAAAATGCACAGTAGAGCTAATGGGGGATTCAGTTTCAAACTCTTGTTGTCAGGACGGCATCCAGATTGAAACACGCTATGAACGCGAGTGTTTTACTGTGTACTTTGCATAACAGGAAAATGTTCCGAATTAAATTTCATCGATTGGACTTGTATTGAAATTTTGTTTCCTGTTTTTTAGTGTATTTATTTTATCATCTAATTTGTGTAAGGTTGTAGGTTGTTTTGTGGTGTGGATGGCATGTACTCCATTTTTTTGGGGAGCTTGAGAAACCTATGTGCTGTCAACAAGCAGTATGGCCTATCCAAGGGTGCCAATGAGGCAATGTTTGTGATGGAGGCCTACCGGACGCTCCGTGACCGGGGCCCATACCCGGCCCATGAGGTCCTCAAGGATCTTGAAGGAAGCTTTGGGTTTGTGGTCTATGATACCAAGGCTGGAACTGTTTTTGTTGCACTGGCAAGTTCTCTTCACTCTCCAATGAAAAATACTCCTATGAGACTTTGCATAGGACTTTTCGAAACCTTGCTTATTAACCGTATGCGAATCTTAATTTCTTGAAATATTTGGATAAATGACCATAAAAAGGACGTTTTAAAATTCTCAAAAGCCATTTTCGCTCATTCAATGAGTGTTTTTGCTTTCAAAGGAGGCCGAATGCAATGTGTTCTGCCAAGTTGATTTTCAAAACCACCACCAAATCACTGTTGGATTTTGGAGGGTAGTTTCGTCATTTACTAGTTAATGATTGAATTTTATTGTGTATATATGGTGGACAGGGTGCTGAGGAAGGTGTGAAGCTTTTCTGGGGTATAGGAGCTGATGGGTCTGTGGTAATTTCTGATAATTTGGAGGTCATAAAGGCAAGCTGTGCCAAGTCATTTGCCCCTTTTCCTGCTGGTAATATGTTTCTTTCCTTTTGCCTTGCAATGCTTGTAAAACCTGGTATGACACCAAGTAGAGAAAAACAAACCAACAAAGGAATCAAAACTGTTTTTAGTCATGCATCTTGTCAAATTTTGACAATATTGATCATTGTGTCCGTCTTCTGTCGCTGGCCAAATCACGGCCTTAAGAAAGTTGTTTGGAGTCCTTGGACAACTATATGTGGGGATGCTCTTACGTAATATACATGAAGAATCTTTCGATGAAATGGTACGGCTGAAACCGTTTTGCAAGCGTAAGCCATCTCCGTTTTGTAAGCCAAGTCATTATATAGTGTGTTCTAGTCTGAAAGGAAGAGAAACTAAAGAAGACCAATCATATGCATGAAAATCTGATACAAAATTTCGAGCAATGCATGACTGTCTTTTAGCAAACCAAGGCACATCCCACGCAAGCCTTAGAAATCAACGACTGAGCCAGCCAAAAAGTACTTAAAAATCTACGATAAACGACCTGCGTGATACATATTTCTGAATACATGAATCCTTGCATGAACAATCTATCTAATCTTTGTTGAGTGTTTTTGTGGTGGTGAAATTGCAGGGTGCATGTACCACAATGAAAGGGGACTGACGAGCTTTGAGCACCCAATGAACAAGATGAAAGCAATGCCTAGGATTGACAGTGAAGGAACCATGTGTGGGGCCACCTTCAAGGTTGATTCCTACTCAAGGATTAGTAGCATGCCAAGAGTTGGAAGTGAAGCCAATTGGGCTGCTTGGGGACCTCAGGCTAACTAGCTAAGCTAGCTATGACCCAATAACAGTTCCTTTTCTTCTTCTTTTGTTTTCTTCTCATTTTCTACTTTGGGGACTTTTGTCTTTCAGATGGTCCATTTTCCTTGTTTTATTTCACTCTTTATGTATCCCACCTTGGTGTAAATATAACTTGGGTGCTCTTGGCACATAAATGTAAAAATATGGGTTGTTTTATACTTCATCCGTCTCTTTTTAAAGTGTCTCACTTCGTAAATCTAACTTTTTATGAAGACGTCGTCATTAGACTTTAAAAGTTGATCTCTATGGAGACATCATCTAAACATTGTTACCCTCTAACTTTAAAAAATGGAATTTACTTTAAAGGACAAAATGAAAAATACACCAATCTTTATCACTAGCTTTCCGAAATGGACAATTATTAAGGGAAGGTCCAAAATGAATTACTGGACCCTTAAGAGAGGACGAAGGGTAAGTTTTTAATTTCTTCGCGTACCTGCCCTCTTGGAAGGGTAAATGAAAAGTTGTCCATTATCAACAACTGATAGAGATTAAAAAAGTACGTCAACTAGTGGTTAATTTGCCCATTTCTATCTCCATCATTCAAACAAGCTTTACCTAGAAAAAGACACAGGGCCTTTAGTCAGGTAATGTGCTTGGAGAGCGTGAGTGAGAGCATGAAAGCACTTTTCAAAAACATTCTAAACTGTTAGAATTTGTGAGAGAGAGACTTTAGAGCAAGAATAGAAAATATCGTACCCAAAGACTGTGATCTACATTGCGCTTATGCATTGATGTATCACCGAGATTCAGTGGCGGAGCTATATAGCATGCGATAATGATATTGTGTTCGTCGAATAATACGATAACAATAATCTAAATTTGAGAACTTGAAAATGTTGACCAACGAGGTTAGCTTAGTTGGCTAGAGTTGTTGCACCTTATTAGGAGATTAGGGTTTAAATCTTTCTTCTTGTGTGAAGACTTTATCTCTCTATTAGAATTGTACTTGTGATAGTCGGCTTTTATATTTATGAAAGAAATTGTTAGATTTTCATATTATTTGAAATATCCAAGTTGATGGAATTCTTTGTAAGTGTTGCTAGGCGTTATTAAAAAAATGAGAAGTTTCTGATGATTAAAAAGAAGAAGATGATGTAATTGTCATGAAGTTACACGAATAATAAAGGGCAAAGGAACCTTGATTTCTAAGGAGACAAATGGTAAAGCGCAACAGATCCTCCCCAGTTACATATCAGTTGGTCTTTTTGCGCGCTCCTCAAGTTTTCATTATCCGTAATGTTTATTTTGAGTTCGTCCCGATCATTACGTACATCAAAGTATATTGATCCAGTGTTAAATCAACTTCGCGCAAAATATTTATCTGAAAAAAGATGAGAATCCATTTATTTAACCTAAATGTGTTTCAAAATCGAATTTATCTACGTTTGACATACTCCTTAATTGGTATCACGTACGCTATAAACGAATTCTTAAAAATAAACAAATTTGCACAGCACTGCAACAGGAATCGTGGAGAGAATTGCAAACAAATCGAATTATTCACAAGCAGTTCAAGACTCAACTTGCTAGTAAACGAGTTAAGCCCGTTTAGAAAACAACTCAAATTCAATTTGTGTAACTCGGCTCATTTTTATAAATTCGACCAATTTGTAAGAGCTCAACTCATGTACAGGGGCTCGTTTAGGAAGTAAAACGAGTTTGAATATTTTGCTACTGACCAAGCTCAAGCTAAGTTTACTCGATTATTTGTGCTCGACTCGAACTAATCT
>JAXBDA010000032.1:0-92967 GCA_036023075.1 Gaultheria prostrata | reverse complement strand
GGACCAGTCAAATTAAAAAACTTCAAAGTTCGACTCGGCTGCAAATATTTTGTTACTGACCAAGCTCAAGCTAAGTTTACTCGACTATATGGAGTCGACTCGAACTAATCTTGAATCAGCCAAATTAGAACACTTCAAAGTTCGACTCGGCTGTAAATATTTTGTTAATTGGAAGTAAAACGAGTTTGAATATTTTGCTACTGACCAAGCTCAAGCTAAGTTTACTCGATTATTTGTGCTCGACTCGAACTAATCTGGACCAGTCAAATTAAAAAACTTCAAAGTTCGACTCGGCTGCAAATATTTTGTTACTGACCAAGCTCAAGCTAAGTTTACTCGACTATATGGAGTCGACTCGAACTAATCTTGAATCAGCCAAATTAAAACACTTCAAAGTTCGACTCGGCTGTAAATATATTTTGCCATTGACCAAGCTCAAGCTAAGTTCACTCGACTATTTGGACTCTGACTCGATCTAATCTTGAAACAACCAAATTAAAACACTTAAAAGTTCGACTCGGCTTTGCAGCCGTAATCCTCGAGTCCCAAAATGGGGACTGTAGTAAATCCTCAATGGGAAAGCAATTCACATGGAACAACGACGAACACAGTGAATCCACGCTGTCTTCCTCCATCCTCACTGTAAACCTCTTGTCAAACATTTGGAAATTGAATTGGTCTAACAATGGCGGAGTAGGTTGAAATTCGAACCTGCACTCATTTTCCATTCCACCAGTTGCCTTTTTTCGCTTTCCCTCCTCCTCCGTACCCATAAAAATCCTCAACCACTAACCTAAATAAAAATTGGTCCCCAATCGCGACGGATGACTCACGAACGTTTCTCAACCTCTGTTTTTCTACCACCAAAAATCAAACCAACTACGACAAGGTCAAACAATGGTGAGAAGAAGAAGAAGTTCATCGACTTCTGCACCGACGCGAATACCTAGAGTACACCCAGCGGAATTGAAGCCCCAGTCGATTACGGGAAAACCCAAGGTAATTTTGTAACTACAATGTGATGTTGTTGAGTTTTGTTTGATTTTATACTTGGAATTTTGTTTGAATCAAAATTGGAGCGGGACTCTCTTTTGTGGATTTATGGAAAGAACTTTAGTTTGAATAGAAGATGATTGAGATTGGTTGATTACTTTAGTCTCTTAAACCATTACAATGATTCCATTTATACGACTACATTGATGAATCTAGAGAATGTCTCACAAGTCCTTAGAGGACTTTACCACCATGTTTGGATGGATTTTTGAGAACCGGTCTTGAAAATTCAAAATCTGGTGATTTTCAAAAGTGTATTTTTCTGCCTTTTTTTTTTTCTTTTCAAAACCACACTTGTTAAATCAGATGTGGGCCACAAACCCTCCCTACTAGTAACAGTTAAAAAGTTGGTTAATCTCAATTTACCTCTTACCCCTCCTTCAAAATGTGCTTTTCTAGAAGAGTTTTTTTTAGGGCAGATGTAGGAATAAAATACTTACACCTTGAAAAAAAAAAGGCAGAAAACTCATTGGGAAAACCAAACAAGAGAGGGTTTTCAAAATCCGGTTTGGAAACCCCAAACAAACATTCCAATGTGATAAGAATTTACTAATATCACGTACTACTATCTTTTTTAGGCAAATTATATCATGTACTATCTTACTATGGATATATGCATCCCCAACTTCTAGGAAAATTATGGATTACATGTTCCAACACTCGTCCTTAGACCTAGTTTCCCAAAAGATTTTATGAAGATTTGACAAAATCACTCATTGATTTTATCAAATGAGGAAGGGATGTGATAAAATCCCAGCCTTTTGCATTAAAAAATGTGAGATTTTATCAACTCACTACCTCATTAGATAAAATCAAGGGATTGATTTTATCAAATATTGATAAAATCTTTTGGGAAACTCACATTTTCTCAACTTTTGCTTTTGCTTTGATTTTTTGCAATGTGATCCTTGAGAACCATGTTCTCTTGCATTAGCCCAAGCGAAGTCTGCATGTTCGAGATGAAAACTATAAAGCTCCTTGTCTTGATAGTTAAAATCTTCAACTTCAAAACTTAGAAAATTCTGTGCTCAATTGCAATTTTAACTTCTTGCTCGGCCTCAATCTTCTTTTTGTGCATGCCACTGTAAAGTTTGATTTTCAGATCTTCAATTGCATTGTCTTGAATTTCAACACTTGCCTGGAACTTCTTCCAAATAGTTTGGTGGGTTGCCCAAATTGGTGGTGTCATGTGAAATTTGTCCACTACGTCATTTAAAAGACTCTTGAATGAAATTTTGATGACACTGGTGGTATTTTTCGTTCTCCATGATCCTGCAAAAAATTGAATGCTTAGAGATTTTTGAATTTGGCTGCGGTATTCGCTGCGTCCTTTTTGTGCAGGAGATTGCCTCCCTTCGTGGGTGTCGCTAGACAAATCCAATTTGAATTTTTAGAGAAGTGCACGAAAACTTCTCAACACGCTCACTGCCATTTGACTTGCCATCTCAGCTTTTCTTGTTTTGTTTTGACAAAAAGTTTGTAGCAATTTGCTACCTTGAATTTTTTATTTTATTTTTCTCCAGGCTATTTGCAAAGGATCATGGGAACACATTTTTAACCATTTGATTACGCCCAGTTAATGAACGCAACCAGCTCTGATACCATGCAACGGAAGCAAATAAAAATGATACTCCCTCCGTCTCTTTTTAAGTGTGTTACCTAGGAATTCCAACTATTTTTCTCTCACATCAACTTTTACAACTTTTACATCTACTTTCCATTACTTACCATTATCAATATAATAATACCCACTAACTTTTTAAAAAGAATCTATTTTTAAGGGCAAAATAGAAAATGTATCCACTAATTTTTTAAAACACACTTATTAAGGGACAACCCAAAATGAAAATGTACACACTATAAAAGGGACGAAGGGAGTACTAGAAAATAAGATATTTTTTAAGTTGTAGGGCAGAGCTCCTGCACAAAAGAACTTTATCAAAACAGCATGCTAGTTTGAATAGAAGATGATTGAGGTTGTTTGATTACCTTATCCTCTTAAATCATAACAGTGATTTCCATTTATAGCACTACACAGGTGAATCTAGAGAATGTATCACAAGTCCCCAGAGAACTTTACATATTCCAATGTGATAAGAATTTACTAATACCATATATCTTACGGCCCGTTTGGCTGGTGGATTTGATTTTGGGTGGATTTATAATGAGGGCGGATTAGATGGTGGATTTGTAATGAGGGCGGATATGTAATGAGGGCGGACCCACCTCCTAAGAAGGGTGGATTTGTAATGAGGTGTTTGGATGGTTTTTTGAGAAGGTAGATTTGGAAGGTGGATAAGTGGGCAAATGACTGAATTACCCATAGTTTATTAATTTAATTAATAAAATGGATTAATTTTATTATAATTAGTATAAATACATAATAAATATATAATAATTGAAATAAATACATAAAATTCATTTAAACTATATTATATATTAAAAAATTATTTCCGAAGAAAAATAATTGGAATATTTCTAAAAAACAATATTCAGGAGATGGAGACAGATACACAAATTGTCACTGATACGGTACCCGTACCGGTATGATATATACCGTTTTGAATTTCTCATAAAAATGTAAAAAATATAAATAAACTTGACATTCACTTGCAAAACTCTATTCCTATTAGTCTAAAATGAAAATTACTATTACTAACATTTATTACTAGTATTTAAAAGAAAAATTACTACTAACATTTATTACTTTAGTGGAGTACTAAAAGCAACCGGTTGCTTTCTCCAATACCAAACATATACACTCGGTAGGTCCGTCCATTTTGACCGATTCTTTTTTTTTTTCCTCCTCTCTCGCCATGGAAGGCCTCTTCCCCATCTTGCTGAATCGCCATGGAAGGTCTCTCATATCTACCAAGAACAAGATCCCGTGAAGCAAAGAACATCTTCAAGTGAGATTTTTCTGAACAACATCTTCGAGCGAGATCCACCATGCTAATCGTGAAGCTGGAACTCGCCGGTAATGTCCGAAACCCACCGGAATGGTCAATTTTTTTAGATCTGTTGATTAAATTGAAAAATGATCACAAAATTTGGTTTGAGTTTTGCTGTTGCTGGATGTTCTGCGATTTGTTCATTTTTCTGTTTTGGTTGATTTGGACGGGAAAGGGGGTGGATTCGGAGGGGTATTTTGGTACCCAAAATCCTCAAATCTGCCCGGATTAGCTAACGACGGGGGTGAGGCCGTCGTTAACAAATCCACCGCAGGTGGATTCCATCTCCCAACAGTGATTTAATCCGGGAGGAGGAAAATGGTGCCAAAGAATGGAGATGTGGTGGGACCTGGAGATGTAATATCCGGCCTCAAATCACCCAGCCAAACAGACCCTTACTGTAGATATATGCATCCCCTACGTCTTTGAAAATTATGGATTACCTATTCCAACAAACAATTCATTTTAAAAGCTAAATGCACAGGGGTCCATTATCAAGTATCAACAACTGCATGCCTTCCATCTAAACTAACTAAGACAGATTAAAAAAGTACGACAACTAGTGGTTAATTTGCCCATTGCTATCTCCATCATTCAAACAAAGCTTTACCTAGAAAAAGACATAGGCCCTGAGTCAGGTAATGTGTCAGGAGAGCGTGAGCAAGAGAATGAAAAGCACTTTTTGAAAATATTCTAAAACTTTTAGAATTCGTGAGAGTGAGACTTGAGAGTAGGAATAGAAAATCTTACCCGAAGACTTGCTGTGTTTAGATGAGTTTTGAAAAGAAAATTTTGAGAAGAATTTTTGAGATAGTGTTTGATTGGGTTTTTGGAAATGAGAATAATGAGTTAATGATTGGAGAGAGAATGAAAACAATAAGGTAATAAGTGGAGTGAGAAATATTAAAAATGATTGGGAAAAGAAAATTATTTTTTGAATTATTTTTTAAAAATGGAACCAAACAAAGCGCATTGATGTATAACCGAGATTCAGTGGCAGATCTATGCTCCCCTCTCCTATTGTGGAGTATATGCATATGTTTAATAGATACTATATAAAATTATTGGAGTATAAAATTTTGAAAAAAATACTAAAAAGTAGTTACAGTTTTCATTTCGACAACACTAAATTATGGTGAATGATAGAGCATGCGACAATGATATTGCATTCTTCGAATGATATGATAACAAAAATACTTGAGATTAAATTTTCAATTTATCGATACGTACCGTCCCATGAAAACTCAAATGACTGGATTTAGTCTTGAAAAATCATCGAACCAAGATTTCTTTAGACTCTGTTTCTCATTCTTTGCTGAGTTCCTTGGACACTGATTAGGTTTCTTATTTCTCGGTTTTATAACTTTTCTTCGTAAACATTTTCTGGACAGGTGTTCCCAAAAGCATATAAAAAGAAAATAAATTGTAAAATTTCTATAATGTTTTCAGTTTTGTAGCAAAAGAGTTGGGAAAGATTTCCCATTTGCGAAGGTCGATATATCCGAATGATAAAGTTCATTTTATCAACATTAGTCCTTAGTTCAATTTTCATGGTGGGTCTGATTTCTCGCCTCCAATTTAGATAGGTTTCTTATTAATTTTGCTATCGCCAAATAAATTTTGAGGAAACAATAATTTGAAAAACTTGAAAATGTTGACCAACGAAGCACCTTGTTAGAAGGTGACAGGTTCGATTCTTTCTTCTTGCACATTGAATGGACGGCTCGGATGTGGTGCAAGGGCACCACGTGGCCTATACCCAATTTGCACCCAAAATTTTCTCCTATTTTAGAGTTTTACTTGTAATAGTCAGACATTGATATTTATGAAAGAAAAGTTGGATTTTTTTTTCATTATTTGAAATATCCAAGTTGATGGAATTCTTTGTAAGTGTCGTTGGGCATTATTAAGATGAGAAGTTTTTGATGATCAAAAAGAAGAAGAAGATGTAATTGTCATCCTCCCGTTTCATATCAGTTGGTTTATTTGTGCGGTCTTTTCAAGTTTTTGTTATCCGTAATTTCTATTTTAAGTTTGTAAAGATCATTACTTACATCAAATATTTATACAATGTTAATCAACTTCGCGGAAAACATTTATCTGAACAAAAATGAGAATCCATTTATTCTAGTCAAAATCGAATATACTAACAACGTTTGACATAACTGGTGTCACACTATAAACAAATTCTTAAAAATAAACAAATTTAAATCATCAAAATGAGCCAAAAGTTCCAATATAGCTCTACAACTGGATCGTGGAGATGGGAGAGTATTGCAAACAAACCGAGTTATTCGCGAGCAACTTGAGTCTTGGCTTGTTAATAAACGAGTTAAGCTCTTTTAATAAACAAGTCAAACTCAATTAGTTGTAGCTCGGCTCGTTTATAAAATTCGACCAATTTGTATGAACTCGAACTTTTAAACCAACCGAACTGAAATACTTCAAAAAGTGTACGGCTCGGCTCGGCTCGGCTCGTTAGCGGCGGTAATCCTCGGGCAGAAGTATAACGGGGGCTGTGGTGAATCCTCAATGGGAAATCAATTTCACATGGAACACGACGAACACGGTGAATCCACGCTGTCCGTCTCTTTACCCCTTTGTCTCCATCCCATCCTCACTGTAAACCTCTTCTTCTTGATTGTCAAACGTCTGAAGAGGAGGGGTAGGTTGAAATTTGTATCTGCACTCGTTTTCCATTCCCTGAAAATTCTCAACCACAAAAACCCTGATAAAAATTGGTCCAAAATCGCGACTGATGACTCGCATCCGTTTCTCACGCTCTGTTTTTCTTCCACCCAAAATCAAACCAACCACAACAGGGTCAAACAACGATTAGAAGAAGTTCATCAACTTCTGCACGGACGCGATTTCGAGAATTTCCTAGAGTACAATCAGCGGAATTGAAGCCCCAGTCGATTACGGGAAAACCCAAGGTAATTTTGTAGCTAAGTATTGTAATTTGCGAACTTTAGTTAGCTTACAATGTGATGTTGTTGAGTTTTGTTTGATTTTATACTTGGGATTTTGTTCAAATCAAGTGTGAGAATTTCGTGCACCAGCATTCTGGCCCGGGGATACTGTTGATGGCTAACTGTGGGGTGCCAGACACGAACGCATCGCAATTCATGATTACTTTTGCGGAGGCGGAGTGGCTTAATGGGAGGTATGTTGTGTTTGGGAAGGTTGTGAGTGGGATGGAAGTGCTTAGGGCGATTGAGGTGGGACTGAAAGTGGTAGGCCTTTGATGCCTATGGTGACCGTTGATTGCGGAGAGGAGAATTCGGTGCTTCGCTGATTGTGGTGAGGTCAAGGTGGTCTATAGGTAGATCTGGTTGAATAGTTTTATTTTCCCTAAGCGTCTATGCATCTATGTCCTAGTTTTATTTTCTCTAAGCGTCTATGCATCTATAAGATGTCTTAGACTCTGTTGTTATTTTTGTTTAAATGTGCATCTAGACTCTGTTGTTATTTTTGTTTAAATGTGCATACAACAGAGTCTAAGACATCTTATAGATGCATAGACGCTTAGGGAAAATAAAAATAGGACATAGATGCATAGATGCTTAGGCAAAATAAAACTATTCAACCAGATCTACCTATAGACCACCTTGACCTCACCACAATCAGCGAAGCACCGAATCCTCCTCTCCACAATCAACGATCACCACAGGCATCAAAGGCCTACCACTTTCAGTCCCAACCGCCTCAATCGCCCTAAGCACTTCCATCCCACTCACAACCTTCCCAAACACAACATACCTCCCATTAAGCCACTCCGCCTCTGCAAAAGTAATCATGAACTGCGACGCGTTCGTGTCCGGCACCCCACGGTTCGCCATCGACAGTATCCCCGGACATTAGTATTAGTTGAGCGGATCATCTTAGTCAGATTCGCACCGGTTTTTTTTCTCTTCAAACAAAGATGATTCGAACAAGTTTCTACTTTCTACCGATCTTTGATCAACTTGTTTGTTTTTCTGCATGGACGAGACGTAGTAAATGAAAGGATGGGTCCTATTTTGCCGTCACATGAGAGGAACTCGACTCCTTATGTTTAGGGTTAATTTCGATGGCGCATAGAAGGGTTTAGCATTTTTGACGAGTTAGTTCGCTTAATTACAGTCTGGAATGTGGACTGTTGAAAAGAAATAAGCGTAGAGATGGGATAATCTATTTTGAAGAGTGTGCTAAAACACGGGTAAAGGTAGGGATTTATTGAGTTTTGATGAATGGTATTGAATATAAATTTCAATGCATGCGCATAACACAATCTGATTAATGTTATTTTGTCCCGTGACCGACGAGTCGTGACTGTTTCTCACCCTCTTTTCTACCACCCAAAATCC
The DNA here is from genome assembly GCA_036023075.1 of Gaultheria prostrata. Lineage (NCBI taxonomy): Eukaryota > Viridiplantae > Streptophyta > Magnoliopsida > Ericales > Ericaceae > Gaultheria > Gaultheria prostrata. Next base: position 84,614 of record JAXBDA010000032.1, on the reverse strand, counting down.
AACGGGCAACCGTAAGAAACTCATCAACTTCTACACCGACGCATATATGAGAATTTCCTTAGTACCAGCGGAATTGAAGCCCTTGTCGATCTGTGTCTGTTGATCGCATTAATCACGGGAAAACGTCTGACCGGTTGAACCAATTTAAGTTGACCCAAAAGCAAAGGTCGCAGGAGCAAAGGTGGGAAAGGCACGCGCCAAAGCAATGGTTGATGTTTCTCCAGTTGATGGACCGGTCGACACAGACCCTAATCTGCCCATTTTTCTTCCGAACGACCACGATGTTAGATAACAACTGGTATAGATGCAGGGCTCAATAAAAACCGGCCTTTTCCATCTTGTCGACTTCTGCGATGACGGGTAACTGCAAATCGGGGTTCATCCGTCTCTGAGCTTGCTTCACGGGTTTGGTCGATGGGAAGTGTTCGCCATTAACCAAAGCGTCACTCCTTCCTTTTGATTATGTCGTGACGATGACTGAATCCAATCCATAAACCCAGCTGTAATAAGGTCATTTTGTCAGTAATCACTGTGATTAGGAATTTTAGTTATCTTACACTGTGATTTGATTGAGTTTTGGTTTAATTTGTGAATTACACTATGACTAAGACTTAGGTTTAGGGTTAATTTATTTATATGGAGCACAGAAGGGTTTAGCGTGTTTGATTACAGCCTGGAATGTGGACTGTTGAATTGAAGGGATAATCTATTTTCAATAGTGAGCTAAACACATGGAAAAAGGTAGGAGTTAATGGAGATTTGATGAATGGTGTTGAATTTGAAATTGAAGCTCTTGTCGATCTGAGTACATTAATCGTACTAATTACATGAAGACTGGGGAATTTTTGTCACTAATTACTGCGAGTAGGAATTTTAGTTACCTTAGAATGTGATTTTATTGAGCTTTGGTTTAGTTTCTGAATCTACACTGATATCAAGACCAAAACCAAGACTTAGGTTTAGGGTTAACTAATTTATATGGAGCATAGAAGGGGGTTTAGCATTTTTGACAAGTTCGTTCGTTTAATTAAGCCTGGCATGTGGGTTGTTGAAAAGAACAATGTAGGGAAGGGATAATCTATTTTGGGTTGTGAGCTAAAACATGGGGACAAAAAGGTAGGAATTTATCGAGATTTGATGAACGGTGTTGAATTTGAAGTTCAATGCATGCACAGAACCATATTTGATTAAAGTTATTTTGTCCAAGTAGAGATCAATGTAATTGAAGCCCTTGTCGATCTTTGTCCGTGAATCTCATTAATTATGCAAAAACTATGGTAATTTTGTAACTAATTGGTGTAATTAGGAGCTTTTTAGTTCCCTTAAAATATGATTTGATTGAGTAAGGGTTTAGCATTTTTGACAAGTTAGTTTGCTTAGTTATAGCCTGGAATGTGGATTTTGAAAAGAAAAACTTAGAGAAGGGATAGTCTATTTTGAAAAGAAAAGAAGGTGAGGATTTATTGGGCTTTGACGACTGGTGTTGAATTTGAAGTTCAATGCATGAACAGAACCCAACTTGATTAATTATGTTTTGTCCAAGAAGAGTGCAATGTAATTCAGCCATATCTGGTTGTAATTAGTCTACATACTCTTGTGTGATCGTCATTGCCCTTGGCCTGTTGCTTTAATTCTCATATGACTAATGAATGAGGCAATTTCGTGTGTTGTTCGTATACACACGTGTGCATGTTTCGGAGCTTTCCATTGTCCAAAGGGTAGTTTAACTTAATTCTAGCCTTGATTATGAAAAAAATATGAAGGGATAATCTATTTTGTAGTCTTTGAGCTAAAACATGGAAACATATAGGAAAATTGAGGTTTGGTGAATGACGGCGAATATGATATTCAATGGACAGAATCCTTTTGATTGAAATTAGATGAATGAATTGTCGTCGTTGTAGTTCAGCCAGGCTATCATTATTCCATATGTTTTGTGCTTTCGTCTTTGCATTTGCTTTAAATGTCATTTGACTGATCAACAACGTTATTGGACTTATATTTATATATGCACCTCTCTGTCTCTCTGTGTGTGTGTGTATGGCTGCAGCTTTTGGAAGTCCAAGAGGAATGCTACAAAAGATGCTTCTGTTAGGGAGCAAGTGGGGTTGATAGGGGTTAAGAACTAAGGGAGATATTCTGATGGACTTTTGTTTTAGTTTTCATCAGTTATAACACAGAATTCAGAAGATTTGACAATTACTAGAAACGGACATGAGCTGTAGTTGCTTTGGTGTCTCAATTGTACGCCGGAAAAGTGGTGATGCTCGTGATCATCAAGACTTGGAAGGTAAGGACTTAATAGCAAATAGACAGGAGCATTATTATATGAGAATTATAAAAAGTTTGTCCAAAGAACTTGCTTGTTAAATAGACATTAATTTCTCATTTTTATTTCCTCTCTTACATTTCAATATCCTTTTCTTACTACTCTGATTGTGGAGGACATTTTGTTTCTAACAGCCTAAAAGTTACAGTTACCATTTTAAGCGATTTGAAGTCTTAGTATGGCCTTTTAGAAGCAGCACTATACAACATTTGTTTTTTTTTTCCAACACCAAAGTCTCTTGTCCTGTGTGAAGAATCAAATTTGAGATGTATGAATGTCGTGATGGGGCCCTGGTATTTTGCTGCTAATCTTGATTCTCACTTGATTCAAATCAGAGTATATATATAGAACTGACCCACATATTAATTTCTCCTTAGGTCTTATCAGAGAAGCACAGACACTTTTACGAAGTATATTCGCCGATATATACAAGACACTTGTTTAAATATGTCCGCCTATTTTAGTATTGCATTTTGTTTGAAAGGGACACGGTCAGCTGCTTGGGGGACTCAACTGGAAGCACATTACAAGTTTGGAGAAATAATCAGGCTAATCAAACAGCTCTTTTATTTGGCTGACCATTCGCCTTATGTATAAGTGTGTTTATAAGCTACTTGTAATGTCTTTTTGTATAAAAATATGAAACCAGTAGAGTTATCCCAGCGTAAACTTCGGGCGTTCTTATGAAGCGCATCATGCTAGTTTATGAAAATGCCAGAGGAGAACTATGGGAACTCTAGTGCTCTATGATGCATTTGGGCTTCTAATTCATCTATTGAACTTATAAATACTAGGTTATACAGAGATGATTAGCTTGTTGCTTTATTACCCCACGTTACTTGTTCTCCGTAGTAACATAACAAGCTTTTGTTTTGTTTACATCTATGTAATTTTCTTTTTCTCCTTATTGCTTAGGGAAACAGCTTGGGAACATACATAGTTTCTCGTACAACGAGTTAAGAAACTTGACAGATAATTTCCATCCAAGCAATAAGATAGGGCAAGGAGGTTTTGGAATTGTTTACAAGGTATTCTTATTTGCAAAGTTTTTACCCTTATTTTTATTTTTCTTCGCTTGTCCAATTTTACTATGTTATTTTTAGTATGCACTTCATGGAAAGTTGATCTTATTCAGTTATTCAGTGGGACATCGAAACTTTTCTGGCTCAGTTTGAGGACGAATGCATAACTATAGTGGTTCTGTGTGTTGATCCTATTTCTATTGCACTTAGTCTCATTTTATTTAGAAAATGTTGGGTCTGTATTATAGTGAAGAAAGAGGAAAAGGAAAAGAAAGTTGGCCTAAACAGTTTATGTATTAGAGTTGGAGGATAAGAGAATCAAATAAGTACAACTCAAGTTTAATGTCACGGGTTCAAGACTTGGTGGGAAGTATGGAAAAAATCTTAATCAAATATGCATCCTTCTCAAAACAAAAAAAATCCATGTTCCCACCAAGTCTTGAACCCGTGACATCAAACTTGAATTGTACTTATTTGATTCTCTTATGATTGACTTCAACACATAAAGTGTTCAGGCCAACTTTCTTTTCCTTTTTCTCTTTCTTCACCGAACTTCTATGATTCCTACTGAAAATCTAACTTTATGAATTGAGACTAAATATAGTAGAAATAGGAACGAAATCTAAATTAGAAACAATAATATATAACACACTAAGACGTGTACATCAAGGGTGATTGATTAGAACTTTTATGGGTCCTCATAGTGAATGTTTTTAATATATGGGAAGATTACTAGTTTTACACTCCATTTGTTCATTGACTAGTAAGGTTCCGCCTCTTAAGCCAAAAGTCGGTTGAAAACTAGTAGAAGCATAAACCTGAATGCTGGTGATTCAAATTGTTCAACCATCCAGCATTAAGCAGATGGAGGCATTTAGGCAAATGACTGCAGCTATTGTTTTTGAGGTTTACTGTAGAACAACATCTAAAGGGAATATCATGCTTTCTACAGGAGAGAGATTAGATATCTTGCATGATTGTATCCAATCATTTTTGTTTAGAGCCACGTATTCTTGGAAAGTTGAAAACTTGAAAAAATCAGCCAAATTGTGTACTAGATTGCATGACATTCTCTCAGATGAAGTGATATTTGGCTTGGTGAATTTATACTCTTCATTCTGGTCATATTTCGACGACTGCCTATACTTCAGCTATTGACCGATACTTCCTCCGTCCCTGCTGTTTGTCCATTCTCCATAGACGTGGCTTTAACTGTATCAACAAACATTGTATTTTTCGTATACAGTTTGAAGTTTTTTTTTCCACCAGTCAAAAGAACTAGTCGGGATCTTAATATGGTAAAATTTTGAAAAATGATTCACGAAAATACATGTTTTGTGGATCCCATAAAGGTATGATCGCCAAAAATGTAAAGACAGCGGGACAGAGGGAATACAAGATATTAAAGGATTCTTTTTATTGATCATACGTGAGGGGCTTAATTGTCAAAAAAATTTCAAGCATCTGTAGTTGTTTCCATTTGTTCACTGTGTAGCAATTTTTCAGGGAATCCTCAAAGATGGTACACAAGTCGCTGTGAAGACACTTTCTGCTGAATCAAAACAGGGGGCTCATGAGTTTTCGACAGAGATTGATACAATATCAAATGTGAGGCATCCTAACCTTGTTGAGTTAATTGGATGGTGTGCTGAAGGAACTAAACGGGCTTTGGTGTATGAATATCTAGAGAATAACAGCCTCGATCGTGCATTGTTAGGTAATCGACCTACACATGAAATGCTAAAAGGTTGTTAATGTCTGTCTACACCTGCCCTGAAGGACTGAAATATAGCTTATTTTCCGCGTGCAGGTCGAAAAAGTAGGACTGTAAGACTGGACTGGGGAAAAAGATCTGCTATTTGCATGGGCACTGCTAGGGGGCTTGCATATCTTCATGAGGAACTTGTGCCACATATTGTGCACAGGGACATCAAAGCTAGTAATATACTTCTTGACCAAGACTTCTCACCAAAAATTGGAGACTTTGGGTTGGCTAAACTTTTTCCAGACGGCATCACACACATTAGCACAAAATTAGCAGGAACAACGTACGTAACTCTTCTTTCACATGCCCACTTGAAGTTTTGGCCATGTGTTGTCTTTTTTTGGCTTTTGTGTAAGGTTAGGAAATTTAAGTGATGTGTTATCCTGGAGGAATTTACACCTAGTCCTCGATGTCTTTTAAGGGGATTTAATTATTCCATTTGGTCAACTGCACTTTTAGTTTTTGTTGCATATTCCCCATCCTATTTCCATTTCATTGTATCATGTGCATAAAAAGTTCCTTCTGAATAATAGGTTTGAGAAATGTCTGTTTATCCTAGCTCTTTTTAGGTTTGATCCTCCTAATATTTATACTGCTCTTGGTCCTTTTGTTGGTCTTTTGGTTCCATGCAGTGGTTATTTGGCACCTGAATATGTATTGGGTGGTCAATTAACATTGAAGGCTGATGTGTACAGCTTCGGGGTGCTCATTCTTGAAGTAGTGAGTGGCAGAAGCAGCTCAAAGGCCAACTGGGAAGGGACGGAAAAGCTTCTCCTGGAATATGTGCGTTAGTTTTTCCTTTTCAAGTTCTTACAAAGTATTGGTGGCTTTAGTTCTCTCCGGGAAATGCGTGCCTCGGAATTTGTTTTGTTTTTCATTGCTTGATTTTCTTCCTTCAATCACCTGTTATGATTTGTTGCACCCTGTTTAGTTTTGTTTAGTTGCTATGTTTGCCCCTCCACGTGCGAGACGGGCTCTATTTGTTAGTCTCTCTATGCTCCCTCCTATATGGGAGTTGTGGGGGAATAGCTATGTAGCACCAACACTTCCAGGGTAGCCGTGTTTTCGTATCTACACTCTCTCTCTCTCCTTCCCTCTCTCTCGATATGTGTATATATATATATATATATATATATATATATATACATATAGGAAGAGGATCTTATAAGGGCTCCCTTACATAGCTTATGTAAGGAATTTTTAGTTCGAGATTGAATTTTGACGATCCGAACCGTTAGATGCGTTTAGAATGTGTTTTTAAGGTATGTACGTTTTTATCGAAAAATGCTCGGATCAAGCCCTTCCGGGTATTTTTTTTTACGAATCCTCGCGTTATTTTTTTTTACGAATCCTCGCGTTGGACCTTAAAAACATGTTTTAAACACATCTAACGGTTCGGATCGTCGAAATTCAATCTCGAATGAAAAATCCCTTACATAAGCTATGTAAGGGAGCCCTTATAAGATCCTCTTCCTATATGAAACGGTTCGGATCGTCTCGGATCGTCGAAATTCAATCTCGAACGAAAAATCCCTTACATAAGCTATGTAACGGAGCCCTTATAAGATCCTCTTCCTATATATATATGTATGCATGTACTGGTATATATTCGATGTATATATCTCCATAGTCGTGTGTGTATATATATATATATGTATATATATGTGTGTATCTACCAGCACATAACAATGTAAATATCATACATATCAAAAGAAAAGTGTATATATTTATGTATAAAAACGGTTACTGCAACATATATAATCAGACTGCATATATAATATATTTATATATAATTAATTAATTAATTTTTCCGTATCCCCCGCTGTGTCCGTGTCCATTTTTTTAGAATCTCTCGTGTCCGTGTCCGTGTCCGTGCTACATAGGGGAATAGCTTGATGTACATTATTGACTTCTTTCTTATCATCAGCCCGTTAGATCCCACGTCGATTTAATATCACCTCCCAAGGTAGCATATGTGGTTCTGTCACCTCAAATTTGATTGGTTTTCAGTTTGACACTCTGATATGATTTGATAGATATAGCTAAGCTTTGGGAGGTTTAGGCAAGACTTGGTTTCCATGTTGTGCTTTGGTAATTGGTTACCCCTTTCCTTTGTTGCACTTGGTTCTATTGAGATCCCTATAATCTGGATCTCTACCTCTTCACCCGTGAGGTGGAGTTGCACATGTGGGGAAGTGTTTGAGCTTCTCTCGCCAAGTATCACATCTCAAGTTAGTATATGAGCTGATTGATGATGTAATATACCTGATTGATAAGTTGGAAGCTACACAAAGCAGAAAGAAACAGAATCAACAGATCTAGAATGTTGATTTTGCTGTATATGTGTTTCATCTCATTCACACATTCTTAAATGGGGTCGTTTAACAAATACAGTTTTGCTTAAACAGGCATGGCAGCTTTATGAAGAAGGTAAGCTCTTAGAGCTAGTGGACCCAGAACTGGATGATTTTCCGGAGGAGGAAATCATTAGGTACATAAAAGTAGCATTTTTCTGCACCCAAGCTGCAGCAAATCGGAGGCCACTGATGAGCCAGGTCGTTGAAATGCTTTCAAGAAATGTCCGGCTCAACGAAAAGCAACTTACGGTCCCGGGTTACTTCCAGGATTCAGGCAGCTTAAGCGGATTTCCTTTCTCAAATAAAAAGTCATCCGAAAGCTCCACAAGCTATCAAACGAGCTCTGTTCCCATCACCATCACACAGGTGACCCCTCGATGAAAATTGGTGTCTTTTACAGAGGGGTGGATAGACGAATTTTTCTTTTTTGGTTTTTAAAGATTGGATAGACGAATTTTTCGTATAGTTCAGATCTTGTTTTTCTTCTTGTTTTCGGCTCTTTTTGGTCCATGGTGAGTAAAGGAGAAGGGACAATCATCAATAGCTCGGATATTGTTGTAGTATTGTGAAATTTGTATTCAATTTGTTATAGCTGTAGCCTTATCCCAGAACAAAGTGTTCAAAGTATAATTGCTATTAACATCATAAAGAAACTTGAATTACTTCGGAGACGCACTCTCTCTCTCTCTCTCTCTCTCACTTGAATTTGTTGTAGTACTTGAGGTGGTCTGGAAATTTTATGGAACATGTTTTATTTATAGTGAACACTGAAGAAGCTTCCCTTCAGACAGATAATAATCTGATGAACTTCGGTAGCTTTTTTTTTTTTTTGATTAACTTCGGTAACTTCGGTAGCTCATAGACAGCAATGGCATGAATTTTCAAACATTCCTATCATTGGGTTGTGATCTTTTTTATCACTGAAAAAAGAAACAGTACTCTCATTATCTCTCTAGTTCATTCCAATATTAATGTTACCATTTGCTAAATGATAAATTTTCTTTCTAAAATAAGTAGAAATTGAAGAGTGGAGAAAGGGCAGAAAGGCCATAAAACTCATATCATTATAGCTGTAAAATACAAGCTATAGGAAGCCATTCCCATGATGGAAGATCACAAAGGAAAATGTTTCTGTTTCTCTATCAACAGTCAATTAAATCAAAATGAAAAAGTTAAAACTCATCAACATTGTCAATACTCCCAAAACTTCACAACCCCTTTAACCGTCCAACTAGCCAGTCAATTGTTCTGCTGTTTAATACATAATCCGCAAGAAACCAGAAGCTATCTGAGATCAGCCACATTCCTAATGTCTCCACTTTAATATACATCCAAACTTCCAGAGTAAAAGCCCTTGAAAGTAACCTCTCCCACTTGGGATATTAGCCTTTTTATCACTTCGGGGGGTCTCTGAACACTGGAGCGAAAAACTGATACAACACACCCAACATGTCTCGCAACACCATTGCAGACGACGGGCCAAGCATATCTCCTTCCTCCAAAAGAATCCAAAATTAGGTCAACAGGTTTGATCCAAAAAGGTGCTATGCTTGAACTAGGGTACAGAGTCTCAGAAGTGAGGCAATTAGGTGGAGATGGATCACGACAGCTCCTGCTTCCTGCTTGGAGATGTATTGTGTCTGTGTATGCTATAAGTCGGTTAAGCTACACCAGATATGAATACAAATATGTACAGACTCCTCAGGGTACAGAGGCATTCCTTGGATATCTCGCAAAAGATGGCATTCGCTGCATAACACGGGAGTAATCTGGCTTTGATCGTTTATTCGACAACCCTTGCAACCTGCTCCACACAAGTGATTAAGCTATGAAAGAGGGAACGGAAGTATGGGGGCAGTGGAGATTTATCTTACGATAGGAAATAGAATAGACGGGAGCCTCAATCTCTCACTTATAAAGATAAATAAATAGGAGTAACTACAAAACATTTAGGAAAAGGATAAGAAATATGAGAGAAAAAAGGAAACCACAAACGGTATCCGACCATATGGCTACCAATATCCAATTAATCTGATTTTTTTACATGAATGGTCTACTCAACATCCCCGACAAATTGAACAGTTACGATCCCAAATATAGATTAGAGGGCCCACAATTGAGGTACTACGGGGGACCCCAAATCCTAAAAGAATAGGAGTAAATCTTGGATTAGAGACAGCAAGGAATAGGAAAAGAAAATAGGATTAAAGCCAGTCTTTGGATCATGGATTAGAGGAGAGACTTATGGATGGAAAGGAAAAGATCAAGGGAAAAGGCTAAATTAATGTCTTCATCTTCAATATCAATATCCATTCTTTTCCTTGGATAATCCCTCCAAAAATCCATCACCCAAACACAGGCTTATGGAAAGCCAAGAAGATAACAGAAAACTCTAAGTCTCTTTGCTTTTTCTATCTTTTTCTTTTTCATTTTCTTCTTCTCAGTTTGTCCTCTACGAAGAGTTCCCGCATACAGAAAGAGAAAAAGGAAGGGAAAATTAAATTTTAAAACCCCAGGTTTTAATACAATTCCCTAATTGAACCCTATGTTTTTAATTTTTTCAACTTAAACCCTACATTTCTTGTCTGGTAACAATTCTAACCATTCGTCTATATCTTCCCGCATGCAGCAAGAGAAAAAAGAAGGGAAAATTACATTTAAAACCCTAGGGTTTGATACAATTCCCAAATCGAACCCTAAGTTTTTAATTTTTTTTTCAACTTAAACCCTACACTTATTATCTGGTAACAATTCTAACCATTCGTCTATATTAGTGGATATAATTAACATTACAGTTAAAAGGTCAGGATGCCCAACTTTGGTTTAGCCTGCGTGCCAATATCTCAAAGTCAGTCATCTTATTGACACTGTAATTTACCACCCCAATTCAACCCCTCCCATTTTCCCATGACACTGTGGTGCCTCCCCATTCCTCGTCGCTATTTTTGGCTGTCGGCCAACTCCAACTCACAGTCAGTCATCTTATTTACACTGTAATTTACCACACCAAATCAACCCCTCCCATTTTCCCATCACACAGCGGTGCCTCCCCATTCCTTGGCACTATTTTTGGCTCACCTTCCTCTCCTCTGACAACAATCGGCAAGAGACAAGCAAGTGAATTCAACTTCCAATGCCATCCAAGCTTCACAAATCGTCGATGGCAAGTGTACCCACTTAAATTTCTATTTTCATCCGTTTTGACGATTTTGGTTTGGGTTTCCATTCATGCCCTCACGTGTCTGATCAAATTTTTGAAGCTCACCTCACGGCCTCATCGTTTGTGAACGTATGTTAATTGGTCAATCTATCTTGATTCACACCCCTTTACTAAGATTTCCAAAACTCCACATATGGGTTGAGATGATTAGCCACATTTCCAAAACTCCACATATTCTTCATTTTGGAATATCAGTGGGTTTGGTTGTGTTGCTTAATATTCTAGTTTGTGTATCTTGTTTATTTCTCTTATAATCGGTTACTTTTCAAACTAAGGTTTGCATTGTGTTGATGGAATTTTAAATTTAATTTTCAAATTTAGGACAATTGTTTTGATGTTTGTTTTGTTGATAAATAAGTTGAGACTAGTACTGGTATATTAGCACTCATAAACAAAGTATAACAAAAAAGCTATGCCGGGGGTGGTGTGGCTGGTGTCGTCTAGATTGTGTAGGCTTAGAATTTCCCAAGGATGAAGATGATGGAGTTGTGGCAATTATGGAAGGTGTACTGGGAAAAAAATGTAAAACTTCAACTTATCAAGCATGGTGTAATAAGAAGATGAGGGGGTGTGAACAGAGGCACTCCTCAATTTTGAAAAAAAGAATTGCGTCATATTGATTGGAAACCGTAATGGCAGTAGACGGATGGTTATCATTGTCCCTGATAAGAAGTGTAGGGTTTAAGTTGAAATTTTTTAAAAACCAGGGTTGAATTTGGGAATTGCATCAAACTCTAGGGTTTAAAATGTAATCTTCCCAAAAAAGAAAAAGCAGATGTGTGTCCTGTACAACATTTTAGCTAGTATTCTAGGAGATAACTTTCTAAATCTATTTTAGACAAATATGCAGCAAAACCAGTTAAAGAGGATGCAACCTTCCACCCAAGCCAAACTAACACATAGCACCTTAATGCATGAGTCCAGCAATACTCAAAACACTGTGCAGAAAAAGTAATGACGCCACAGGATAAAAGAATTTGCAAAGAATCACTTGCAACAGTAGCCCAAAACTCACCTGGGAGAAGCGTGACGTTTTTGAGCAAATTGACCAGGAATCGATCTTAGACTTCCCAGAGCCTTTTCAGCAGCCTAAGGAAAAGCATCTTCAAGATTTCAGAAAACTTGAACTCGTACAAGAATAAGGTGCATAGAAGTTGGATAACAGAAACACGGAGTCTAATGAAAGAACGTGTCCCAACAAGCGGAGAAGAAGATGATAAAAAGAAAGAAAGAAGGAAAAATGAATAGCAATATAATACCTGCATCTTGGCCTCATCCCATGTCAACCCGATTCCGTTACCCAAGACTTGTCCATCAACTTCGACCTAAGACATGATGCCAACAGGAACTTTAATGGAATGAAGCATAAAACTACACACAAGTTACAATTTAATTCACCACATAAAGATGGTATCAGGGGCGGAGGTTGGATTTTGGCCAAGGGGGGCCAACCTAAAAGACATGCTTTCACCTGAAAATACACTCGTTATTAAATCTTATTGCGATCTTCTAATACAATAGTCCCTTTTGGGAGTTCGCTTTTTAATTGATTATATCTCGTAATTTACATTGTTTTAGTGATTTTGACAACATTGTCTTATAGAACTAATTAAGATCTATCAAACAAGATCCATATTGGATATAAAATTCATTACCGATTTAAAATTATAACTAGTTTTTTATCTGGTTAGAATAGAACGAGGGACTATTAAATTGGGACGGAGGGAGTACATTGGTATACCAAAATTACTATGACCCAATGCGGTAACCACTATCTGAAATTATTGTCTTCTTCTTTAGTCAACTAAAACACCTCTATACTTATTTTTTGTACATGATAGGATAAGAAAATTTTGAAAAGATAACGTAAAAATACTCCCTCCGTCCGCGTTTGTTAGTTCACAAACATACGTTTCTCAGTCCCATAAAGATTGCCCATGTAGTCAAATCAAAGTACAAATTAGAGTGAGACTACTCTTTTGCCCTTCTTTTTTATATTAACTAACAATTACCATCATTTGTAGAATGGGCTAAAAGGGAAATTTGCCTCACAAAAAGTACCATAATTATGCCATCATTTTGTCTCCTTAATAAGTTGGAATCCCCAATACCGACCAACAAACGCGGACGGAGGAAGTATCTTTTACTACATCAGATAACAATTATTTAAATTACCAGGGACTATTATAATAATAACGTCAACAGTACACGAACATATATATATTATTAAATGAAATTTTCAAAGTTGGGTGGGGGGCCGCCGGCCATATAGTTCTGCCATGGACGGTATAAATATAAATGCCCCACCAAAAGCAACCGCTGTAGTAGTTAGTGTCCCCAAGGGACCATTCACTTGAATGTCATGGTGCCAAAACACTAAAATGATGCACTAGTGTTGTGAAAGAAACCGTTCCCAAAATAAATTTCGAAATTAATGCACAGAATCATGTAAATGGCTACCTGTGCATATACTTCGTTTTTCTGGACTGGAGTAGCTGAAGAGGGAGGCTGACCTTGAAAAGCTACTGTAAGGCCCTCCATCATGCACTGAAGAAACAGAGAACAGATTGATAGCGGGCCAATGATTACAACCTTAAGGCCATGTTTGTTTGAATGGATTAAAGCATTAAATTAGACATCCAATACAAGTACATATCCCATGTTTTTTTTTTTGATCAGATACATATCCCATGTTTGGTAGGGTACTTTTGCGACTAGGATTAAATATCCATTATATATTCCTACAAAACATGGTGATATACTAATTGGGGTATATTCCTACAAATCATGGTGATATACTTATTGGGGACGTGGTATCATGAATCCTCTAGCTATTAATCCTATAGAATCACTTATCCTACTGGCTTATATATCCCCTTAACTATTTTTCCATTCGAATAAACGGGGCCTGAGATCATAACTCCATTACGAAGAAAAAATAAACATATAAAGAAACAATGCTCAATTAGTTGAGCCTTACATATTCTTCAAGAGCAGAGACTGAACCCATTGATTTCTTGGAGCCCTCTAGCCTTGGGTCGAGAACCCTAGATGAGTCTGATGCATTTGAAAGTGATGGAGACTCCTCCTTGGACAGTCGCTGATACCCAAAAGAACCCACAGCACTAACAAAACCATTGTCATTGACACTAGAAAATCTGCCCCCCTCCCCATGGACAGCGCCGGAATCAGACTTAAGACGTGACATATATTTATCTGCAGAAACAATTTGAGTAAATATCCTAAACGAGAGAAGATCCTTTCCAATAATAGCCGAATTCTACAAGCAACCTAATAAATATGCATGTACAATAATTTGAAGTCATGATGCAAAGTAGGATGGATTGATGGAATCAACTTGATTTTGGACTTGAAGATGCTTAAGCTTATTATTGGGCTTTGAAATGGGAGCTCAAGATCGTATAGTACTTGAGATGTTTTACAGTCTCATATTGGCCTTTCAAGAAGGCAAATCAAACCATAAAAACAGTTCTCTGTGTTGCATGTTTTTCTCCAAAAGCATATACTCCCTCCGTCCCTTTTTAATAGTTGAGAATTCCATTCTGGGTTGTCCCTTAATAAGTGTGTGTTTTGAAAAGTTAATGGGTAAAATCTATAAAATTATTGTTTTGCCCTTTTGAAAAGTTACTGGGTAGAGAGTTAATGGGTAAAAGTGGAGGTAAAAATTGATGTGAAAGGTGTAAAGTGGAGGTAAAAGTCGATGTGAAAGGAGTAATGATGATGTTTCTTTTAATAAGTTGGATTTACGAAGTAACATACTTAAAAAAAAAAAGGGATGGACGGAACCATATAAACTAGAGCAGATACTCAAAATAATACCAAAATGCTATTATGCTGCTCAGTTTTCCCCTTGTATCTCTGGTTTTCTGGCGCTTTCAGTTTAGGTTTATAAGTCATAGCCTATAGGAGGACATTCTGCAACCTAGCTACTTTTTTGCCTCGTGAGTTATTAGTCAGCCACATTTAGTATTACAAACTCTTATCATTCCTTTTCCAAATGCAGCACGTGCATTTATCAAGTTGAAGTTAATACTCAACCTCTTCAATACAATATGTACAAATTAGGGGAAGACACGATGAAAGAAGAAATTTGAAGGTACAGTTTGGCAAAGATTCATGACGCATGACTAAGTTAAGGCACACATTCATGCACTTTCCTAAAAAGGATCCGCAGAAAATGACCAAGGTCAAGCGCACAGAATTTCAAGATATCAAAAATACAGAACCAATACCATAAATGAATCCACCTATACAGACAAAATAGGAAATCCCACCGGCCAAATTTATGAGGGATCCCTCTGCAGCCTGATGCTGGGCTTCCCTTCTTGTCCTACCAATTCCTTCGCCAATTTTCTCTCCCGCAAACAAGACCTATAAAAACCGAATAGATGGCATGAGCTCATTAAATCATACATCCTGCTCTTAAACAGGATGGATGGACTCACCCAGAAAAAAACAAAACAAAAGCAAATAAGGTGAAAAAAACATGTCTTGTAGTAACTAGATTAGAGGAAGTAGAAGTTCCAAACTACAGAAACTGAAAAGGTAATAATTAGCGAGCAAAAATATAAGACCTCAACAGAGAACTGCAGCTCCATGCTTGAAGCCAAAGCTGACCTGAACTCCACCTACAAATTTTCATTCTCAGAATAAAAAACCCTTTTTTGATAAAAACAAAAATAAAAATAATATACTTACAGTATGGGCTCACTTTTTGGTTACAATACTTCCAATGACATCCAATCATAACCCCCAAGAAAGAAGATAAAATAAAGTATGTACCTTGGTGCCACACTTGATAGCAATATCTTGTAAAGCTCCAGCAGGAGTTTCAGCAAACGAATCAACTTGCCCAAGTTCAACATCAAGATCCCTACTGCTTGATGGGGATCGACCCAAAGGAACGTCCTCTCCTGCGTAAACAGAAAATGGAAAGAAAAACAAACTCCAATTATATGAAATCTCTATCACAGCAGAAGTCAAAAGTTCACTATATTCCTTAATTTGAAAGGTCAAAGTCGTACATTGAATAAATCAATCAAGATAAAACTCTACAGTTCAATCCCAACAAGAATCCATGAGACATTCAGTACTGAATCTATTTTAACATCTTCGTAAACTCTTGAAAACATGCATATCATATTCCCAAGCACCAAAAAAAGAAGAAGAAAGAAAACACGCATATTTGAATATGAAGTTTAAAACTAACAAGATTCCAAACGAAAGTGAGCTCGATCAAAAAGCTGCTTTATAGAACAGAGAAACCGTATTTAGTGCAATATATGGCCGTTCTTAACTTAAAAATCTTGAACCGAATGCTTATCTCATCCTAACATTGTCTCAGACTGAAATCAGACGTTATTTTCCAATTAACGATGTCTCTTTTCCGAATATCTACTATGTAGACAGCCACATAGCCCACATCTTATCTCGTCCAGTATTCGTTTAACGCATATTGAATCACCTTAGGCTAAAGGCTAATGTAATTGTTCGAAAAGTTTCTAAGGAGTCAATGCTTCTTAGCTACTATGTTATCTTCAGTTACTTGCACATCCAACGGCCAGCAGTTTTTACAAGGGAAAAAATAATTCAATCTTAGAGAGAGAGCAACAAAATCATATGTCCCTAGGCTACCAATGAACATACACAACTATGTTACCACAGCCATTAAAGCATTTGAAGCCATCCAACATAAAACCAATTGAGTACAAGTGGATTAGCCTATATTATATCTATCAAGCTTCGCTGACTTAGATAAGCAATGTGAGACAAGTTAAATAGCAACATCACCGATTAATGTTACTCCTGTACATTTTCTACTGTCTCCCCAGTCAACTGTTATAGCACATGACCAGCTTCGTCAGCCCCTGGCGAGCCTAGAGGCAAGACTACTACTCCTGTCTTTGCACTTGCAATATAGCATTATCACCCCACCAGCTCAAGTGGAAATATATACTCTCATCTTCCTTAACCACCTCTAAAAATAATGTGCAGCTGATTATGTATTACGATATTGGGCTATTATCTCATACAACATTAACTAAAACGTGTTCAATCTGCAGAGAAAAAAAATCAAACAAGAGCTTTTCTAAGTCTCCACAAGATGGGGACTAGAAACATAATGGTGGCACGGCACCTGAACATGTTCAGACTACCATGTAGAAACTTGTGTTATTTCAACTGTCCAAAACTAAAACATATTTTTCCTTCCATGGAGCAAGATAAAATTGGGCAGAAATTAGCAGGGTGTTTTTCATGGTCATCAGATATTGGCCGGTCTCTATATAACATTAAACTGGGGTCTCTATATAACATTAATTGGTGGAAAATAGAAATGAAAGAATCTGCTGTAGTAGTCTAGTAGGAGGCGCTATAAGCATGTGCCACAGCCAATGTTCCACAGAAAAAATCAAAATGTGCATGGGGAAGGGCGGAAGGAGGATTGAGGTCCAGGAGCTGATGTGGAAGAAGAACATATGATTCAAGCTGTACAGATGATACACAAATCTGACTACCTTGGAAACAAAATAAAGGGTTCTCCTATGTCATCAACACATGCACAGAACTGCATGTCCATGTGATCCGCATACACACAGACATGCACTTATTGCCAATACTTATGTTAAGTTATCAATTGTCCCAAAAGCTTAAGCCGTTAGGAAATGCGTCCAACAAAGTATCAAGCTATCTTACACTCTCCCTCACGTGCAACCCATCTTGCACGTGGACATACAAACATTCATACTATTGCAAAAGAATGCAAAGGCGAGAAGCATAATGCAAACAGGGGAAAAAATGCAGACAGGGAGACTCAAAATATATATCAAGCTATCTAACATCTATTATAAAGACATTCAAAACCTCTCACAACCTGAGCTCTGATACCATGTTAAGTTACTAATTGTCCCAAAAGCATAAGCTGTTAGGAAATGGGCCCAACAATGTATATAAAGGTACATAACATCTATAACCAACAACAGCGCACAAATTAATATTACTTATAACTGCAAACCACCAAGTGGAACTTACAATATATGTCTCAACTCCATTTGTAAATACTCCATAGTTCATTGTTTACCTGAGAAAGAATGATAAGTTGACAGTGGATGATTCATCCTCAATCGATCTTCTCTTTGAAGAGCCTGAAAACAATAACACATTAAAATCAGTGATGATATGTAATACTCTCCCTTTAGCATAGATACTCACGACTATACAGTGTGGGCCCATTAGAAGTACCAACTACCTCCTTTGGCAATCTCTGATTTTCTAAAACTCTATCAGATGAGATAGAACTCTCCATCTTGTGGATAAAAGGTGGATGATGTGGCCGGTGCTTGTCCATATGCATTGCCTCTGAATTTATAGGAAATTCCTTGGTCAGTAGCCTTGGGCTCATCTCTTCCTCCATAGGAAACCAGTTTCCACGCGCTTGAGCCCTAGGAACAGAAACCTGTAGAGTGGGTCTTACTGGAAATTGCGGTTCACCTAATGGATGATCTCTTGTGTCTTGTCCATGTTGTAGAATAAGAAGCCTTCTCCTTGTATCAGGATCAAGTTCAGATTCTGGTACCTCTCCCTCTTCCCTGGCAGGCGAACTTTGCAAGCTTGCTTCATGAGGGCGGACTTGAATAAATGGTTTGACAACTGGAGTCACCTGTGGTAGCTGAATACTCCCAAAAGGTGCACTCCCTTGAAATGTTGAAGGTGGAACTGAGATAGATGAAGCTGCCACTGTATATGGCAGAGGGGAAAACCTTGGATCTAGGTTAGTGACTGCTGTTGGAATTGCTGATGAAACTGAAATTGATTCCTGAATGACCAATTTAATATATAAAAAAAAATGTTATCAACGACAAACATCAAAAGCTTAAAAAGGCTAGTTTAGCAACATATAATCAACCAAATGTTCAAAAAGGCTAATATAACCTGTGAAACCTTTAATCTTCTTTCAACCTCGGCATCTGCCATGCCATCAAATGTTAGAGGATCTTTGTTTGCATTCAAAGTCGAACCATCATCCTGAGACGAACACAAGTCAAACCAAACTGAGAAACGTCTACAATGGAAATAGAGAACACTGACAAAACAAATACAGCTACAAGACTACCCAATTTAAGAATAATTATTTTCCCTACTAACCTCCGAAGCCAAATAATTGCTCACATCTGGTGGAGATGGAATATCTTTGATGTCGTCTTCATACATTACTTCAGATATCCGTTGTAGCATACCTTCATCAAATTCTCTGTACAAAATTAGGTCATGTTATACCAACGAATGCGGGGATTGAACCTGAGAACAACTAGAGATACCCCAGAACAACTATCATGATGACAATTAAGGTTGTTCAAGTGTGTGCATATTATCTTTCTACGGTTTTGTCTCCTTACTTGAAAAAACCACCTCTCACGTTGCAGGCAACATTTCTTGCAACACACAGGACAGGAACAGCATTATTTGCCTACAATGAAATGAGTTCTGATAAGTAGCATGACACTGAGAATTAATGACCAACAACACCTAATCAACATGTAAACGTCCACACATGTGTGTGTGTGTGAACTCCCTCCGTCCCAGATTGCTTGTCGATTTCAAAAATCATGCCTTTTAACAAAAACAATTGTATTTTTGTGGACAACTTTCTTTCTCCCAACCAAAAGAACTAACTGAGATCTGGTGGAGATACTTTCAAAAGATTATCCATCAAAAAGCTTTAATTTGTTGATCCAGTTTAAAGCATGATTTCCGAAAATGGAATGTTTTATTAAAATTATTAGTGAGAAGAACACCTTACCCATTGATTCAGTTAAAGGATTTCCGATAATGGACAAAACAAAATGGGACAGAGGGACTATAGGACATCAATAACACAGTCAAGGGTAGGAAGAGTATACTTCAGCTTGAGGAGCATAATATGGAGCAAATGCAGGAACAACGTGCACCCGAGGTTGATCTTTCTCATCCCACACTCTCAAGCGATCATCAATAACCAAAGCCATCTTAGGATGACAGATTCCATCTTGGAAAACATTGAACAATGATTTTCTCAAGCCTAACCAAATTCCAAAAGGGCATAAGTACCACAAAAACACAGAATGTTTTCTTCCCTGTGATCATTGAAAATAGGAAAAGAAAGTTACCAGCTTTAACACACACGATACGATTCAATAGCTCTTTGGAGTTAATCAAGTTCGAGTCAGGATCTAGAAGCCTCCACATTTCTAAGGCATAATCTCTTTCAGCCATTGTGCAGACATAAACCTCAAATCGCTTCCTACCTCTTGCAGTCAAGTAGCTTCGGAGGTCCTCCCACGCGGGTCTTAGCCTCACAAGAACGCTTGTATCACGAATCTAAAGAGAAACAAAACTTTCGTATCCTTACTTGCCTCAACATAACATTATGATCAAAAAAGCCATAGGCTAAACGGTCACATCTATCAGGTGCAGCCATAAAGGGCGCATAGAAAGCAAAATCTGTATGTGAAGAAATGATGTTGCATTTCCTCCCTCCACTTCTCAACATATGCAATATCATTTCTCCCTCCCTCCGCCCCGCTCAACATTGATCAGGGTGTGGGGGTGTTGATGGCATCAACATATCAAGTCATAAGCAAACGAGAAGCCTCGTGGGAGCTGTAATTTCAGAAAGACGGCGGGGTAAACCAGGATATTTGTATTTTTTATGGATGAAAACTAGGTTTTAACTTTTTATCCTTGTTGTCAAATCAGAAACAGAATCCTGATTCGTGTGATTTGCAAATTCACTTTGATGGCTGTAAATACAGTCTTATATATGTAAATGCAAAGATAAACTTGGTGTGTAAAATAAGATAATATCAATATGGAGTTAACGACTACATTGAATAGTCAACACAAAGAACCAGTTTCTTGTTTATTCATGATAAAGAGGGGAAAACGACATCACTTTATGGATTATCCAAACCAAAACAGAAACAAAATTAAGCCGTAGCAAATGGCATGAATCATCGTGAATTAAAGAGAATCACATATTCAATCACAAGATTCCCTTCCAGATTCTAATCGAATCGTTTAAATGCACATCTAATTGTAGAATTAAATTGTGAGTCGCACGATTCTAGCAACTATGGTTTGAACACAAGAAAAGTCAAGGGATTGACATGAACATACCAAGGGATTAATACGGGTCAGGATAATGTTTTTGTCTTGTAACCGTATAAGTGGGCGAACAATGGACTGATAGTTGGCTGCCAAAGCTGGAACAACCTCAGACTGTGATTTGATCACCTTTCCATTGTCAACTACCTGATCATTTTCTGCATATTGCTTCAATATAATCTTGTCCTCCTGATAGCGCTTGACCTCTGACAGTATACCAGAAATTCGTTGCGGATCTGCCTCAGCGTTCAATTTCCGCTGCAGAGCCTCAATTCTATCTTCAAATGAGCGCATTGTGTTTGCAACTATCAATGTTTCATCAAGATCAAATACGATGCCAAGACATCTAAGATTCAACATGACAAGGCAAGAGTTGTAAAGTCCGAATGCAACTTTAAACCCCCAGAAACACAGGCAACTTCCATCATTTTTCCTAGAATCCATGGCAACCAAATGTAGCTCCTCACCAGTTAGTGTCATTACTGCAGTCTGCAGAGAAAAAATACCGCAATCATCTCTGTTGATTGTTTTTTATGCCCACTTGAGCATTGAAGCCGAGTATGAGATGGAAAATAAATTAAATAATTAAGGATTCTTATCTATGCTTGAAGATGTTATGAGCTACAGAAAAAGTTACTAAAAAGAAACATAAAAAGCAACCACCACAAAACAAGTCTATCAAAAAAAAGAAAAGATGGAAGGCAAATTATGCATGGCTATGGGCAAACAATAACCTGCCAAACTAACAGAATAAAAATAGTCCTACACGAATCAATCAAGGAATCAGTAAGATAGGTTTCCATGGATTACTCCCTTTAATGTGCAATTTATGTCTAATAACATGCAGCTCTCTGTGAAGCAATTCGTCAAACAATTCCCAGTCCTCATTATTTTTAAACTTTGAAACTCAAATCATCAAATACAAAACAGACCACCTGTTTCTTATGAATTTTGGGGTTCCTTAGAGAATCTTATTCTTGTCTCCACTAAAAACCACAACCGAGAAAAATGCCCACTAAGAACCACATATACGCAACTGCTTTCATTTCTATCAATCCAACACAAAATATTCTTCTTTAGAGAAATCCTAGCTTCAAAAGTTCAGGAATTAAGCAACTTTAGATTCAACTGGGTCACGATATCAGAAACTGGGTTTTTAATCGTCAGTCCAGATTTGGAGCAATTTTGGGAAACCATTTTTTATCACTTCTGAAATTGTTCAAATTCACTTGGGAATTTAAGCTAAATTTGTACGGGTTATGAAATTGTTCAAAAAAAACTGAGAAAATTTTAAGAAAAAACTAAAGATGTTCTGATGTCGTTCAAATCATTTGGAAATCTTAAGCTAAATCATTAGTGGCTCTGAAATTGATCAAAATTACATGGAAATTTAAGTGGGTCCATGCTCAATTTGTCCAAAGTCCTCTGCTTTTCCAATCAGGGTAACTTTGCACTTCTAGGGTTTTGTTCTTTCTGATCATTAAGATCTTTTCTTTTTTGTACAATTAGGGTTTTTGTTCGTTCTGAGCATCAAGATCTGTTTTTTCTTGTGTGTTTATGTTTTGTTTTTTGTTTGGAATTGGGCAACAATACCTTGTTCTCTCTGAGGCAAGATGAGTGTAAAAGATTCAGCAGCGAAGAGTCTTGTAGTGATTGCAAATTGGCCTCCATTTTGAAGCAAACACCAGATGATGAGGTTATTGTGTGTAGCACTGCAAGTGGTGGACATCTCTCACTTGGTTGAGAGAAGTGAGAGATTCGAATTTCCTTCTCAAGAAAAAAACTTCCACCGTTCTGATTCTTGGGATAAACCTCTACTTCTCCCAGTAGTTTATCCCCTTCATACACAAGCGATTTATACATTCTCAATCCAATCCAAACAAATGCAGTAAAATCAAGTAGTAATTTCTGTTGTTTCTCAAATTCTCTTCGAAATCTCAATCAATCGATTATATTGATTTGTGATGGATCAATCAATCAATCAATCACTTTAGGGTTTCCGTTGGATACATCATCGTTCGAGTTTTTGCAAATTTACCCACAAATAAAAATGATGGAAAACAAAATTAGGGCTTGCGAAATCTTGCAAAATATTAGCAGATCTGTGAGAGAAAAAGAAAAAGATCAGATGGAGGATTATTTGATTGTCGACTGATGATGGGTGTTCTTTGAGCCAGTTGTTTGTAGCTAGGGTTTGATGAGTGGAGGATGGAACGAGTTGTCGCGACAACGAAACCCTAGATCCAGAAAAGTGATAAGTCAAAAAAAACACTACTCTCCCTCTCTCTCTCTCTCCTCTCTATCTCATGTGATGTACTACTTTGTGACGACTGACGATGAAATTTATATTACCAAAAATGCTGTAATTTAAAATTGGGTAGCTAAGCGGTTTTTAATTTATTTATGAGGTGGTTTCGTGTGAGCCTGTGAGAGTGTGAGGTGTAAATTACTAATATTTTTATTATAGTGGAGTAATATCTTTTAAAAAGCTGATTTTTTAGTTGGAAACTGATAATGTCAAAATTATTTTTATTAATGTCAAAATTATAGTTCATACAAAATTCATCGTAAAACATTTTTGCAATGAATTTTGGCATTAACAAAAATTATTTTGACATTATCACTACATTAGGCTTTAGTACTCCCTCCGTTATTCTTTTTTTTTTTAATCCTAGTTAGCATTTTTTACTGTATCAAAAACATATTAAAGTAATGGATAAAAGGGGTTGAGATTACTCTTTTACCCCTATTTTTTTAAATTAACCTGTTCCACTATGTGCCTTATTGGCTTTTCATGATTTACAAGACAAATCATTCTCCTTACATACATCAACTAAAAAATAAATAAAAAATCAACTCAGTGCGAATCACTCCATTTCCATCACACTCCGTCACTCCCTTCTTCTTTCTCCGGCCTTTCTTTATTTTTTCACTTTTCTCCTCGAAAGAGAAACTTTCATTTTTAATTATCTTTTTACCGATGGAATATTTCAAGATGTTCAAAACTAAGTTTTATTTGCCCATATCAACTTCGGAAAGATATTTGAAAAGGCAAATATTATATGTTTAGTAGGGCCGTTGGTCTAATATTGATTAAGATTATTGTTTGGACCAACTACAACTCGAAAAAGAAAGGGAACCAGATCCCCTGTTCCAAAAACCTCATGTTCCTCTGTTGCATGGGGTTTTGGGCCATTGGATCACACATAAATTTTTTAAATACAAAGATAAAATTCATCAACCAACGGCTCAAAACCCCTTGAAACAGAGGAATATATGAGTTTTGGAACAGAGAATCTGGCACCAAGAGAAAGATAGTATTAATGTGTTCAATTTTTACTGACATGGCTAGCTAGAATTGCTCGATACAGGCCAAATGTTGTTCTTGCAGTGTTCATATATGAGTCAGTCTAAAGTGGTCCCGCTTGAAAGGGTTGCTTGTTTTCACAAAAACACCTTAAGGCAAGGAGTACGATACGATATTGGTACCGCATATCATTTCGAATTTAGTGGTATTATCATTATACATAGTTATAAAATCATTTTATATAAATATAAAGGGTCTTGCTAATATGTGTCTAATGTGTACATAATAAGCACATAAACAAACAAAGAAAACACACACTTCAATATACTACCTCCGTCTAAAAAATATAGTCCCTTTTGGGAGTTTGTGTCACTTTTCAATCTAAAATATTTTATAATCTATAATATTTTAGGTGATTTTGAAAACTTTGTATTTTAGATTTAATTGAGATTTATCAAACAAGATCCATATTGCATATGAAATATATTACCGATTGAAAGATATAATCGATTTTCTATCCGGTTAGAATGGAACGAGGGACTATATTTTTGGGACGGAGGGAGTATCTTTTACACTTTTCAATACACTCTCACATATTTCAATACAATATTTTCAATCTTAAGGCACACGTTAGCATTTTCCAAATATAAATCAAGGGAATTGATATTGACACTCCACTTTTCTCGATTGACACTCCATTTTTTGTCTTTCTTAGGTAAAATTATCTTTGCATTTTATGAATAGAAACACAAAAGGGAGTGCCAATAAAGAAAAGTTGAGTGTCAATAACAATTCCCTAAATCAATAATTATTTACAAATACACAATTATAAATATTTAGAAATCATGTCATGCATATGAGTAGCTTTATTGTACAGCATGTATCCCACTCACTTGTAGCCTACAAAAATTTCCCTATTATAAATTATCTTTAGACAACAAAATATCACATAAGTTTTTGTTTTTGTTAAACACAACCTGTTTTTATTGTTTGTTATTATACTCTCTTCGTCCAAATTTGTTAGTCTTTTGGGAGTTGGTGTCACTTTTAAAATTATTAATATCTTATCATTTATCATCATGTTTTAGTAATTTTAATAACATGGTCTTATAGAACTAATCGAGATCTATCAAACAAGATCCATATTGGACCAATATAAAGATATCACTATTTTTTTTTCCGGTTGCAATAGAACGAGGAGCAAATAAATCCGGACAGAGGGAGTAGAAGGGGAAAATATCCGTTTTTTAGTTAGTTTTTTTGGATTTGGTTTGAGTTGTGAAAATTAAAGCACAAAAGGTTAAAACAAGGTGTGGTGAGAGGAGCTTTAGAGAGAGAGAGAGTGAAAGGAAGGCTGTGGGCGAGGTTTCTCCTTGGGTTTCTAGATCTGTATCATGCTTGCAAAGGTTTTATTGATTCACCTCTTGGTTTCTAGCGACTCCTCGTGACGTTCAAGCTCCTCTCCTCTACCTATGGGCTGCCGAAAATCAATTTCTGGGCAAAACGGGTAGCCGGATCTAAGGTTTTTAGATCCAGACTCCTGACAACGACGGTGGCAGCGTGGTGACAGCGATGTTTTCATTTTCTGTACTTTTTTGTTTTTTTTAGGTGGTTTTTGTGTAGTTGTATTGGTAGCCAGTAGTTTTGGGCCGATGGTTTTAATTTATCATAATTCTATCTCTTTGTCCCAAAAAAATAAAATCACAAAAGGTTGGTTTGGGCCATATTATTTCAATGGGTCTTGTTATTCATTGGGTGTTTGGCCACCTATTTTTTGCATTTTGGTTTTTGCATTTTCTACTTCTAGGTGTTTAGCACACCATAGTGAAAACACATTTTGTGAAAATGAATTTTTGGTTCTTGAGTTTAGAGAAGAAAAGTCAAAAATAGGTTGAGAGGAGTTTTTTTTTCACTTTTTCCATTTTGATTAACAAAATAACCTACACAATATATTCTACACATATCTTTAAACACTACTCCTATTTCAAAATGCATTCTGCATATTTTTTTCAAACACTCCTACCAAATTGAAAATACATTGGGTGACTCTCACTAACCTCCCCTGAGGTTTGCATAAATGTCACTGGTCTCCCCTCTGCTTTCTGATATTCCATTGCCCTCCATTGCTTTACAAAATAAATGTCAGATACCCCCCTTGTCGTTAAAAAAGGCCTAACGTCGTTAACTTTGATGGTGAATTGATGTTAATGCCCTTAAATTCAAATTTTACTGTATTTTCTTTCTTGTTTGAGTTTATATTACATAATTTTTTTGAAAATAACATAATTATTTACTTTTTTCTTGGATATTTTTTTCTTTGACTCAAAATTATTTTTTAGTTCCCATAAAATATATTTTAACATTTTGATAATAAACATAAGAGTACCATTAATCACCTAAGCCCACTGCTTGCTTTGGTGTTTTTTTTTCCAATATATATATATATAGGGAGCACTTCTAGTCCGGGCTCCAGACCTCCACGTTCCCGATATTTTTTTTATGATCCGAACCGTCCAATGTGTTTAAAACGTGTTTTTAAGGGCCCCCACGAGAAATCATAAAAAAAAAATACCGGGAAGGGCTTGATCCTAACAGTTTTTCACAAAACTGTAAAAGTACAGTTTTGTGAAAAACTGCTCGGATCAAGGTCTTCCCGATATTTTTTTGATGATTTCTCGCGGGGGCCCTTAAAAACATGTTTTAAACACATTGGATGGTTTAGATTTTGTCAAAACAATTTTTAAAACCTTCAAAACACCCAAAAGCTTTCAGTCAGGTCCCTGACTGGAAGCTGGGCCTGTATATATATATATATAATTTATATTTTGCATTAGAAGTAATAATGGTATAAAATAAATATGCACACCCTTTTAGGAGAAACAAGCATTTCGCACAAAAAAAAAACTATTAGCATGAAATTCTTTTGGATAATTTTTTTACACCAATTCAAGGACCCCATTTGAGAAAAATAATAGTCTAATTTTTTTACCCAAAACAAAGACACAAAAAAATTTATCCATAACAGTCTAATAATACTAAAAAAAAGACATCTAATAATATTATAAAAAAAGACTCATAAATACAAAGTTCTCACAATAGTTATCCCAGAAAATAGTATTAATGAGTTTTTTTTTTTGGGTAAAAAATTGGACTCTTTCAATGGGATCCTTGAAATGGTGTAAAAAAAATTCAAATTTTTTTCATGTGAATAGTTTTTTTGTGCGAAATGCTTGTTTCTTCTAAAAGGGGGTGCATATTTATTTTCGACCATTATTACCTCTGATGGTACTCTTATTTTTATTCTCAAAATGTTAAAATATATCTTATGGGAGCTAAAAAAATAAAATAATAAAAAATAATTTTGAGTCAAAGAAAAGAATTTCCAAGAAAATAGTAAATAATTATGTTATTTTTCACTCCTTCCAAATTTTTTATGTAATATAAACTCAAACAAAAAATAAAATAAAATAAAGTTTGAATTTGAGGGCATTAACGTTAATTCACCATCAAAGTTAACGTTGTTAGGCCTTTTTTAACGGCAAGGGGGGTATCTGACATTTATTTTGTAAAGCAATGGAGGGCAGTGGAATATCAGAAAGCAGAGGGGGGTGTAGACACCCCACCTTGGTTGTCCGTAATGCTCAGGCCCTTTGATTGTACCGTCGCCCAATGATGAACATGTTGGTATGATTTTATCTACCTCGAGAAGATGGACTTGATGCAAAGATTTCTTACGGTAGCTTATTGTCATTCCCTCGCGCTAGGATTTTCAAGGATGTTCGAAAAACCTTTGGTTAAAGTTCCCGAAAACCTTTTTTGAGTTCCGTGCTGAGTGTTTTTCAAAATGCTGAGTAATTTTATTCCCCAACAGTATTTTATTTTTAATCCTCAAAAAACCTTAATTTTAGCCCGATTCGTCGCTATTTTTGGCCCAAAAATCAACCCGGAAAGCGTCAAAACGGACCAGAACGCACCCAAACAAGCCCAGGCCCATACCAGGACCAGAGCCCGTCTGGCCCTACCAAAAAAAATATTTTTTACTCTGGAACGTTCTAGATTTGCGTGCAACTGCCTCTAGATACGAAAAACGCGGATTTTTCTTGTCCCACATCGCCTAACAAACCATTTTTTCACCTGGAATCATGTTATAAATACCCCCTTTCACCAAAGGTTTCAAGCATTCCGAAAACACTTGTAAAACCTCTTGATAGGTAAAGTTTAAA
Organism: Gaultheria prostrata; assembly: GCA_036023075.1. Taxonomy (NCBI): domain Eukaryota; kingdom Viridiplantae; phylum Streptophyta; class Magnoliopsida; order Ericales; family Ericaceae; genus Gaultheria; species Gaultheria prostrata. The sequence continues at coordinate 56,230 of JAXBDA010000032.1, read as the reverse complement.
CTCCTCTCTGGACTGAGATTAAATCTTGGGCCAAACTTGGAGTAGTTCAGTTAGTTCTTTTTCTCTTCTACGCCGGTAAGCTACCGGATAGAAGTCTAGCATCAAGGCCATCTTTGCGGAGGCGGTCTAGTTCAGTTCGGTTGCTTCCTGAGGGCGGCCGGTCCAGTCAAAATATGTTTCCTTTCTTTTTTTTCTTTATTGTTTAGTTTAAGTTTTGTTTATTTTGCTTTGTTTTGTTTATTGATTTTGTTTTGTTTTGTTTAGCAGTTTACTTTGATGCGCTTTATTTAGTATGCATACTTAGGGTTTATTTTTTGAGAGCCTTTTTGAGAAAGACATAGTATAGGGGTTATTCATGCAATAAGGACATCAACTTTTCCTTTAATGCCAACAGAACATTTGGGCAATAGTTGACAAAAATACCCTCGGGAAGGGCCTTGTTTGGCTAACACAAAATGAAAATTTTCATTTTTTTTCCATATCTGACTGCGCAGATAACGTAATCTGTTGACCCTCCGGGAAGGGCCTTGTTTGGCTAACCCAGAAAATGATTTTTTCATTTTTTTCAGATCTGGTTGCGCAAATAACGTTATCTATTAACAGAGAAATATGTTTTTATTTGTATTTTTTTCCCGATTAGCACATATACTATTATCTGTTGATTTTTTCCAACATACAGAAAATTAATCGCACAAATACCATTATCTGTTGATTTTTTAAGGGAATATGTAGAGAATTAATTAGAATAAATACCCTTATTAGTTTTTTTTGCTTGTTGCCAATAACAACAACAGATTACCCAATATGTATAGATTTGTATCATGCTTGCAAAGAAGACATATATGGTAGTCTGTTGCAATCTGGCCTCAGTTTCATGCCAATAACAGCAACAGATTACCAAATATGTGTAGATCTGTATCATGCTAGTAAAGCAGACATATATGGTAGTCTGTTGAAATTCGACCCCTGTTTCATGTCAATAACAGTAACAGATTATCAAATATGTCTAAATCTGTATCATGCCAGCAAAGCAGACATATATATGGTAGTCTGTTGCAATCTAGCTCATGCCAAGAAAGCAGACATATATGGTAGCCTGTTGCAATATGACTCATGCCAGCAAAACAGACATATATGGTAGTCTATTCCAATCTGACCTCTATTTCATGCCAATAGCATCAACAGATTATCAAATATGTGTAGATCTGTATCATGCCAGCAAAGCAGACATATACGGTAGTCTGTTGCAATTAGGCCTCTGTTTCATTCCAATAATAGCGACAAATTACCAAATATGTGTAGATTTGTACTCTGTATCATGCCAACAAAAGAAACATCTATGGTAATCTGTTGCAATCTGGCCTCTGTTTCATGCTAATAACAACAACAGATCACCAAATATGTGTAGATTTGTAGTCTGCATCATGCCAGCAAAGCAGACATATATGGTAGTCTATGTTAGTCTAGTGTTATTTCTCAAAATCTATTTTATTTCGGATTAAAAAATAAAATACTTTCGAGCATAATTTTTTACAGGTATTGACACCCAAATTAAAGAACTACTCCCTCTGTCCCATTTTAAGTGGCCGCTATGGGAATACATGCAATTTCGAACCCCTGCAAAATACATTTCTCTGTATAGTTTTTAAATTTATTTTACACCAAATTAAAGTGCTCATTGAGTACTTTAATTTGTTGCAAAAAAATTAAAATATTCTACGGAAATATGTGTAGAATATGTGCTCATTGAGTACATGTTTTATGCCAATAACATCAACAAATTATCAAATATGTGTAAATTTGTACTTTGTATCATGCTAGCAAATAAGACATATATCGTAATCTTTTGCAATCTGGCCTCTGTTTCTGCCAATAATAACAACATATTACCAAATATGTATAGATTTGTACTCTATATCATGGCAGCAAAGCAAACATATATGGTAGTCTGTTGGAATATGAATTCACATGCTATTGACTTATTTTGGCCTAATAAGTTATCGACGATGCTTGCTCCAAAATAATAATAAATGACCAAGTAAAAGTACACACTAAATGTAACATTCAATTAGCATATGCGAAGCATCACACAAGAAAGAAAAAAAGCAAAATAGGTCTTTGGACTTCCGCTATTGATAATCACAAATTGGAAAACCCGTTACCCTGTGGTAGTGTGGCTATAAGGGCCAAGATTGCCGACGGCGCTTCCAGGGACTTTTAGTTACACTTCCATAGACCACAGTTTTCAAACCGAGATGAAAATTCAAAGACCGCGGTCAAAAAAATAAAACTACTCATAATATTTCTTTAATGGATAAAAACCATAGACACCAATTAAATACTCCCTCCGTCCCTTTTTAAGTGTTTTACCTCGTAATTCCAACTTATTTTCTCTCACATCAACTTTTACAACGTTTACATCTACTTTCCATTACTTACCCTTATCAATATAATAATACCTACTACCTTTTCAAAAAGGAATCTACTTTTAAGGGCAAAATAGGAAATGTACCCACTAACTTTTCAAAACACACACTTATTAAGGGACAACCCAAAATAGAAATGTCTACACTATAAAAGGGACGGAGGGAGTAACTAATTGGGCACTTTAATTTGGTTTCAAAAAATTTTAAAAATTATGCTCGGAAGCATTTTATTTTTTGATCCAAAAGTAATACGTCTTTTTGTAGTGGACTATTATTTTGGAATAGATGGAGTATTTTTGTTTACATCCTACTATTTGGAATTGTATATTTGTATGTATTATCATCACCACCACTGTGGACTTTTAGCTCACCCACCAATACCAACCACCCGTGAAAAAAAAAAAAAAAAACCAATACCCACCACAAGTAAACACCATAAAATTCTTCAATAGCTTTTCCAATTGCCAACAGAAAAAAATGGTGTTGCCTTGGGACTTAGGGGTTTTCTCCCACCTAAGGTCTCAAGTTTGATTCTCATTGCCAGCAAACTCTTGGAGCCACTGAGGGTTATACCCGGTCGTTACCTTTAAGGCCTCGGAATTAGTTGAGGTGCGCATAAACTGGCCCAGATATCCGGTTATAAAAATAAAAAAAAGGTCTCGTCTCAATCAAACAAGTAGGATCTAGTTTCAGATGCATACGAATTACCTTAATCTGAACAAACTTAAGCAGTTGCATTTGTGTCTTGAATCAAATTACTCACTCTACCAAGTAAAAATCAATAAACCATAACAATATTGATACAGTGATACATGCAAATGAATTATGGTAGGTAAAAAATATATATTTTTTGATGAAGAAGAATACCCACATAATTCAATTCAAACACATGCAAATGCACTTGAGTAAAGGGAAAACAAACAATAATGCTCGCACACGCTCAAACAATCAATTAGAGAGATCTCACAAATCAAAGGAGAAATGTAAGAATTAGAATAGAATAAATCACTACCAATTACATGTGAGAGAATTTCCCTGGAGAAATCTACTTTTGGTACACAAGCCTGAAGATGCATCTATATATCATGGTTGGGAAAAAAACATAAATCAAAACTGCATTTGATGCATATGGATACCAAAGATTAGCAAGGGTTCAAGAGTAGCAGGTTTGCCTCATCGCCGGCGATCGCGACAACTCCATTTCTGGCGCCTTCTTATTCCTCATCTACGGCATCCAACATTGCCTCGTCGCGGCGAGTCTCCTGCGGCCTACAGAGATCAGCAAATCTCTCTCTCTCCCTCTCTCTCTCAATAGCATGGGTGCCGACGACGGTTTGGTTGATGGAGGAAGGGAAGCAGAGTTTTAGATGTTGTAGGACGAAGCAGCGGCGTGGTTCAGATTTGAGGGGAAAGAGGTAGAGGCATGGTTTTCCGCTGATTCACCAATTTTTTTCTTTTCTTCCGCCTTTTTGCTAGGGAGAGGCATAAGGGTATTTTTGTCTGTGTTTGGACTTCTGGCCTTAACATTTTCACATCAATGGATTATAGGCCTCACAAACAAATAGCTTGGGTCAGGAGCCCATTAGACCGCTAGTATTGGACTCTAGACCAATTTACTCTTATTTTGAGATTTTATGCTTAGTTCATGCATACTTAGGATTTATTTTTTATGCTTAGTTCATGCATACTTAGGATTCATTTTTTATGCTTAGTTCATGCATATTATAGGACTTTAATATAGTTAATGCTTAGATTGATTATTTGATTAGCATATGAAATTACAATTTTGCCCGTGCATGATTAAAATAGTTTAAATATTGTTCTGCATGCATACACCTGCACGTAATTAGCGCACACGCATGATTTAATTATTAGCATAGTTGTTACTCTGTCTGAGTGAAGCCTCACACATAACATATCCTATTGTTATGATGCCCGCTCAGATACTCGAAAAGCTCGCACCTCAGTTGTTACTCTGTCCGCATGCATATTTACTCTTCTGTGTAGAACTCCAAGTTGTGGCTGGTAGGCTCCCCAATGATGACATGGACCAAAATGTGCCTCAAAAGCTTCGAACAATGCTCTTTTGGGGTTAGAAAGTAGACTCAACAAGCTCCAACTCTTTAAACCACGTGCAAAACAGAGGTCGGTAGCACCTGGGGTAGCCCCGCGAAGTTCGGTCTGCTGTGTGGTCAAACTAGTGCGCACGAGTTGCAACTTGTGTGCACAAGTTGATCACTCCAATATTTCAAAATTCAACTTTCTCTCCCAAGTTTCAAAATTCAAAATCAAATTTCCCTCTTCATTTCAAATTCTTTTTCCCACTCAAAACCCCCCCTCCAACATTTTCAAATTCAATTTTCCCTCTAAAATTTCAAATTCCTCTTCCCTCTCAAAACTCCCTCCAACATTTTTAAATTCAATTTCAAATTTCCCTATCCCACTCACCCTTATAAATATCCCCTCTCCTCTCACCTTCTAACACTCTCCATTACACACCTTCTCCTTCTCCACACTCTAAACCTTCCACCACACTCCATCAACCTTATACCCCCTCTCTCCATTCATCTTGCCATACACACCCTCAATCCTCATACTCCAAAAAAATAAAAACAGATTTCCAAACCTTCAAAAACCTCCAAGTCTTTCAAACTCATCATATCTTTTACAAACCTTCAAACTATTCAAAAGTTCAAGCCTTTTTCAAACAAGAACACTCAACTCCAACCGTTTTCAACTCAAAACCATTCAAAAGCATTGTTCAAAACGTCAAAAGGGTAAAATATGGCTTCAAGCCATCAATCTGGTTCCTGAGGGATCCCAGAAACATATCCCAGTAATCTATACTCGTGATTTAACAAAACAGAGAATACATTTTTCATAAAATAACATTTTTCGAAATCTTGAAATCTGGGGGCAATTTGGGCGCCCAAGTTATGTTCTGACTCTTTTTTTTATTTATCAAAAATCATGTTTTAGCGGATTTCGTGGTTTAAGTCTTATTTTCTTCTTTTATTACTTTTAGGTCATTACTGCCCAGTTCATTCAAATAAAGAGATCTTCAAAAATTCAACAAAAAAAATATATTTTTCAATCAAAAGCATAAAAATGGGTTGATTGGAACTTGGGTGCCCAAGTTCCTTCAAATTTGGGCGGCCTTGATCAACAATATGTTATGAAACTGTCCACTCATTCACAACATCTACATTTCATTATATCAATGTCCATCTTTGCATATTCATAATTTAAAAGTTTTGGTGTGACATTATTTCTCTTACATGAATAAAGTTTTATAATAAACTATTTTTTAAAATCCCACGAACATTAAAGTAGATACCGATCCTCGTATCGGGAGAGAGGGGCGCCATAAAACCCTTCCCTTCTTGTAACCTGGCTCCAAACCTAAAATCTTTTTGGTTTCAAAGATCAGTAATAAAAAGCCTTTTTCAAACGCGGCACAGAAGTCACACCTTTTCAAAATCGGTTCCTTGGGTGACTATCCACAAACCTGGGTGGCGACTCCGATAATTTTCAAAATCGAAGTCGGCGAAGTTCGGAGCCCTGAGGCAGCGTCCACACAACGGTATTTGAGCTGGAACGATATTAAAGGGTTACGTTATCGGTTTATCACAAATCTGGTACATACTGGCCGGTACGGTACGGGATTCAAATCATTGCCTTAAAGTTGCAAATGAAACGAGCCGTTTGAGAACTGTTTAAGACTCGACTTGTAAAGGTTTGTTCGGATTCGATTCGAGTACTAAACGAACCAAAACTTAAGCCTCATTTTTTGGCTCGTTTAATAAATGAACCGAACCTGAACATGACAGTATTCGGCTCGATTAGGGGTAGGCATCGTGTCCTGTTGTGTTGTGTCATCTCGTGTTCGTGTCAGAATTCTCTCAACCCTAACCCAATCTGTTTAGTTTTTCGTGTTATCGTGTCGTGTCATATTCGTGTTTCGTGTCAAAAATAGCTGACCATAACCCGCTAACTTCGTGTCGTGTTATCGTGTCTTTCCATAAATTCTCGTGTCGTGTTTGTTGTGTTATCTCGTGTTCGCATCAGAATTCTCTCAACCCTAACCCAGCCTATTTAATTTTTCGTGTTATCATGTTATGTCATATTCGTGTTTCGTGTAAAAAATAGCTGACCCTAACCCGCTAACTTCGTGTCATGTTCGGGTAGTGTTCTCGTGTCGTGTCAAAAATTCTCACCCCTAGGCTCGATGTGACTTGTGAACCTGAAATATATATGTACGTCTCATAAAAATTTCACATATAACCTTGAATATGTCTCAAATTTTACACGTACATAACGAAAATTTATACTTGTACATGTATAAATTTAAATTTAGAACTAGTTTTTATAATATTATATAGGAGTATGTATGAACTTATTTATGTATAAAAAAAAATTGAAATTCTAGACATGTAAAAGAATGTAAATATCTCGTAAAAGTTCGTGAACAAGTTTGAGTTTGATTCAAATCTAAGCAAGCTCAGCTCGAGCTTGGATCATTAAATTTTTATCAAGCTCGAGTTCACTTAAAAACGTAACGAACGAATCTAATGATCGTCACTTAAAAGCTCGGCTTGTTTGTTGTATTTGGGGTAACGAGTGTGCGTTATCAAATGTGTACTTTTATAGGATTTCAATTTTTTGTAACAAAAAGTCAAAGTTAAAATGATGACTTCTCGCTAAATCAATGGACAAAAAATGTAAACTAAAGAATGACCATAAATCACCTCAAAGTGGAATCTCATGCTCAAACCACAAGAGGAAGTTTCGTCACACGCGAGTGTTTGTGGTATAAGATACTTGGAAATTGGAATGTCCCAAACAAGTTGATTTTAGGTCTTCTCAATCTTTTGCCAAAAGATTAGAATGAAAAGGAGGGCTTTTTGCTAAATTAATAAAAGAGAATATCATAAATCATTATTTTTACTCGTTGTTGAAGATTTAACGACTCATTGAAGAAAATCATGTCGCTAAAAGAGAGAAATCTAAAGCCACGCCTCCCCCTTAGGATTTCCATCATCAACCCACCACCGCCCCTCCCCATCCCCTCTTTGCCTCTCTTCTCCTTATCTCCACCTTTTGTGGATATGGGTTGAGATCCTCTCTGCATGTGCGGTTATATTCCCCAATCCCACCACCAATATGTGGTAAATCGGATTTCACCGTGTGTGTTCTGATTTCATTGGCAATGGTGGACGCGACAACGGCAATGACAACGACTATGTCGGATTTTTCCAATATCGCTTCTATTATAGGGACAATTGTTTTCAACATCAGAACTTCATTTTCAACATTTTTTCTTTTTGTCTTTTAAGATCTTTGGAATACGTTTTTTTGTGTTATCTTTTTTCTTTTTTTGTGTTGTTGAAGTTCTAATGTTCTTTATATGTTAAAGTTCTTCCATTGGAATTTGGAGGTGCCAAAGACAAAGGGAAAATGACTTCTCATGCTTATCTCCCCTTTTCGATTTTGTACAATATTTCTAGCTCAAAGTAAAATACTGTAGCGGCCGGGTTCACGGCAAGCCATAAGGCTCACTCCCATGCCTTGGGGACATGAAGGGTCAGCAGGACGCCTGTCCAAAATTGATGAAAATGATTGTAGATCGAACCGACTTGAGCCCGCTGAAAAGGATACACCTTCGGCAGCTCCCAGCACGGTACCAATCTCGACAGGTACAAGATAGTTTCTCCCTGTCTCCAGGACGATGAACATGGGTGTAAGCCCTCGGTAGAATCCCCTCGGATGGAGACAGGACGATACCCGCTCGGATGTGCTACCCAATTCTCGGTTACGCATTGAAATATAACCTGCTTTCTAAATGAACTTGCTTGTTGTCAGATAGATATCTGCGATAATCACCTCATGAAGAGCCAGAACCTCCGAATCACTTCACTCGAATCCCCTTATTTCAACTAAAGATAAACTCTTAGCAAAATGAACTTCCTCTAGCAGCTAAAGATTCTGCACCACCGTTTAGGTAAGCAGTTTATGAAGTTTAAACACGGGGTTTAACTATTGTCACCATGGTTGATTCCTCTATAAAGTGAATGCAAGAGGCCCGGTATGAAAAAATAAAAACCACCAGCTTAGTCCCCATTGCTGGAGAGCTCAAACGGATAGATTGGGTACAGATACAACAATTTGCATTATATGCACAAACTCAAGTTCAAACCGGAGTTTTAACCACTGAATCAACGCCCCTTTGAAGTTCTAAGTTTCACAACAACATTATTTATGTAGCAATCACCATGTGTATGTGACTCAACAACCACATTCCGTGGATATCAACTATGGCTACTGAGGAAGGTGAGAAGTAGCTGGTTCACCTGGTTAGGGAATTGCTCCTGAACAAAATGGGTACCTTCAGCCACGTAGATTGTCTCCAAATTAGGGACATAAGTCTTCACCTCTCCACTTCTTATGTAGTCGTCGATTCCCGGAAATTTGAAGACATAGTCGTCCTCCCCCATGATCAGCATTGCCGGAACTTCGACTTTCGGATCTGGTATGTCCATGGGTTTGTGCATTGACCTGTTACAGAAATCAAAAGGTTGAAGGTTTCTGCCTATCGATGAAAACATAAAAAGGCCCTCTAGTAACTAATAGCATGATCACCTTATTCAGTCAAACAATGGTTGCAGTTGCAACTCTATACTCGGGGATTTTTTTCTTTGTTGAAATGCAAAAGGTTTATTAAGAAAACTTGGCAATGGGTACATCAAGTCGGGGGAAGGGGCGGAGAATCCAACAAAAGGTTGAATGCAAAACCTAAAACAAAAAACACCCAAAAAAGATTGAAACCCTAACACGATCCTCGTTTGTCACCAGGAGGGGACAACACCCACAGCGTCTTTCGACCAAACAAAACTCAGATCAACAAAATCAGGGCTGGAAACCACATTTGAAGGTGGGGTCAACACCCAAACACCATCTTTCAACCTTGCAAACTTGGATCTGCAGCCCCTAACCAAGGCCGGCTGCACCACCATAAAGGCAATATATACTCGGGGATGAAGGCAAGATGTCATCCAAAAGGGGGTGGGCAAAAACTGTAAACAAAAGTTATATGCACGTGTCAGATCACCGGTAGGCAGTTGCCCCTAAAGCTTTTCAAGCTATCTAACACCCTCCCTTGTGTGCATTTCGTCTTCCACTTGCACATCCAAACATATAAAGCAGCACGAGGCAACTGAGAAGAAGGATTGAAACGGACAACAAATGCAGATGGGTCCAGACATGAACCCAAGACCTCACATATACTAAAGCTCTGACAGCTTGTTAAACCATCACTTGTAAAAGCTTAAGCGTGTAGGAAATTAAAAGTACACATGAAGTTATTAAACAATTTGGATAAGGTGCCGAGTTTCGCGGTGATTATCATACGTCTTTCCAACAGCAAGAGGCGTTATGACAAGAATGGTTTTTCAGTAGACAAAATGGTTAATCAACTATCAAGTAACAACTATGGCAATTAACCACATGAAAACTACGGTACGTTCTTGCGCATCATAGTGACAAGGTCAAGATACTTCCAATTTTGTAGGAGTTTGGAAGGAAAAGATACTTCACTAAAGTTCTCCAGTGACACTAATGCTACAACGGATTTGTTCAAATGATATACAACCCCTGACCTGTAAGGAACTTGTAATGCAGTTTGAAATCCGGATTTCTCATATAAAGCTCCATAGATTTCCATATCTTCATCAGTGAACCAAGGGGGTAAAGGAGTGGATGGTTCCACCATATCCATGACTTCCATATTTTCTTCAGCTATTGGTATTTCGCTTTTGGAGAAGAGTATATAGATGTTCCGAACGACTGTTTTAGCATCAAAGCGACCAAAATCAGCTTCAGCTCGTCCAGGTTCCTATAAAAAAAATCTTCAATAAAGTGAATGAAAACCAGTACATTTCTCGACAGGTAAATCAGTATAATGACCACACGTACCTTCCATCTTGAGATGTAGAAACCTTCTGGGAGGCCCTTGTGATGTGTAGGAGGACGTGGGGGCATAAATGGGACACCCAATGTTACTACTCCTGAGACCTTCTTTGGGTACAGAAGGGCAATGAGGTAAGCGACTGGGGATCCAAAGTCTTTACCAACAAGAAAAACCTGCAACGAAACGATCTAGATTTGATATGGATTCTACCACATTAACTCAAGCACCAAAGATCACCTTTTTGGCTTTATAATGTGCATAGAAACTTAATTAAGCAAGATTGATTCTTGAGATCTACATTCCAACACAATCCCGAATAAGCCCAACCGATAACTTGTTGACTATTACAAGACAGAAACTTTAGCGCTGGTATGTAGTCCTCGGTCCTAACTCCTTCACTCTGTGAACAGCGTGCATGCCAGATTCACAAAAATCCATGTAGCTTAGTTTTATTTCTGTTTTTAATTATGTCACAAATCTGATAGATCTATTCCAGTCTTCAACAGCAATCTTTTGGGAATCAAAAACCCTTTGCAAACCTTATGCATAGTTAAGCAACCAAGACTTGAAATCTAACATATAGTTCACATTACACCAGAAGCAAGCCAAAGGGATAACGGAGGCAACAAATCCCATTCTCTCAAATATCCTAATTGCTCTGTCCTAATGCATCGGCAGCCACAATTTGGTTAGAATCACAAAACACACGAATATCGGGTCATGATCGTGCGAAAATCAATACGCTGAGACCTAAGAAGCATGGGCACAAACACAAATACGAACACCGATATGGACACGTGATACGGGTACAAAAAAGTACACTTATTGTTCACACTTGTGCTTTAAAATACACTTTTAAAATCCACTTGTACTTTTAAGTGTACTTAAAAGTACAAGTGAGACCCACAAGTATACTTTTTTGTACCCTTAGGGCATCTCCAGTAAGTGTGGTTTAGCCGTTTAGGTGAAGTTAAGGTAAGAAATAGTCAGTTAACTGTTTTGGGGGTTGAATTTGGCTCCCAGTAGTGAGGCTTAGGTGATGTTAACGTCAGAAAAAATTGTGGAAGAATTAGTTCAGGTCACAACTGTATTTGTCCTGCTATCTTTGCAAGTGAGGAGAGAGAGAGACACAAAAAAAAGGGGGGACAGAAGTGGCGCAGAAAGAGAGAAAGAGGGAGTATTGTGCATGTAAAGAAAGAAAGAAAAAAGTGTATGACCCCACGTGTGTACTTTTATGTGCATATATATGCATATATATATATATAGAGAGAGAGTCATGATCTAATGAGGGATCCCTCAACGAGCCTTAGTTGCGGACCTCCACGTTTTGGACACTTTTTGGACCAAATTTCGACAATCCGAACGGTTAGATGTGTTTAAAAGGTGTTTTTAAGGTCCAGCGCGAGGATTCGTTGAAAAAAAACACTCGGAAGGGGTTGATCGGAGTAGTTTTTGTGAAAAATGCTATCTACGGTTCGGATCGTCGAAATTTGGTCCGAAAAGTGGAGGTCCGCAACTTAGGGAGTTGAGGGATCCCTCATTAGATCGTCATTCTATATATATATATATATATTTGTTTACTTTTTTACACTTTAACAACACTTTAACAATATCACTGCAACACTCTTTACCTTAACAACATTTTTTGTCATAACAATACAAAAATGGGACCCACTTCTTATACTTTTGTGTCATATAACACCACATTTTTGTCATAACGACTGGAGATGCCCTTAACGGGTGCAATGTTACACCAGTTAGCATCCCTTCAAACTAATTGTGATTAGGAATTTAGGACGGGTATGGGATCTGCAAACTCCCAACCATTAGAAATTAACACTAAATTAGCACAGAAAGAAAAGTAACATTGCTTCTACATACTAGTTAACAGATAATCAGATAATCCATTAAAAAGAATATACTTGAAGTAGCTGTTTTTTACTGTTTATAGTGTCGTTTTTCTGAACTTTTTCCAACTCTGGTATTTTTATACTTCCCCTGATCCCTTTCATCCAGACGAATAATTAACTATTTTTTTTAAAAAAAACATATAAATAGAAAATCTTCAAAAGTAATACCCCTACCAACTGTCTTTGAAATAAATTAGTTCGGGTAATATTTTTAGTGATTCTCATAATAAATTACTAAAATATTTATAGTAACGCAATTTAGAACCCATAATTTCAAAAATAATTCGCTATAAACGAGCCGAGCCAGTTTGGCTCATTAAGTTAATTAATTGGCTCGTTAAGGGCAGCTCAAGCTGGAGAGTTTTTAGCTCGTTTAGCAAACGAACCGAGCTCGAACAATTAGCTGCTGAAGCCTTAACGAACCGATAATTTCAAAAGTAATTTAGAACCCATAATTTTGTTGGAAATATTAGTTAAATTTTTTGTAAACTTATGTAAATGGAGATAACAATACAACAAACAAAAAATATGACGATACTACAAATATGAAATAAGAGAGATTAGGAAAACTTATAATGATCGAGGCACGCGTGAAGCACTCTCCTAAGAGAAGATATGTCCCCGCTTGCACCGAGTTATGTGACATTCCACTCCCAAGGTACAACGATCATCCACGGAAGCTTTGTGTGCAGCTAAAGCTTTCCACACGAATCAAGAATTGCCCGTATGCTCAAAATAATAAACTTATATCTCAACGAATCTCGATATATATGTGTTGCATATAGCTCGTAGGTTTGATAAAAAATATTTTTGTCAAGAACAACCCTCTACATCTTGTGGACTAGCGACCTTTATATAAGAAAATAAACCTCTTATGCAATTAACCATTGCATATACACAATATAATATTTGGGAGTTACGATTATTAATACCCAATAACCACCAATTTAATTAGCTAATATAATTAGACACAATAAATTGGTTTAAATATATTTTTGAAAACTTTTTCTAACAAATTTGAAAAGTAATTTGCTATAAACGAACCAAGCTGCTTGCGAGCAGCTCTTTTTAATTAACATGCTCGGCTTGTTAAGGGCTCGACTCGAGCTGGAGTTTAGCTCATTTATTAAACGAACCGAGCTCCAACACTAGAATCGGTAACAAACAAATCAATCTGAACAGACAACCGAGAAGAGATTTTCCAAAGGGTACCTTTGGAATGTCGAGAGCATCGAGAAGTGCGATCATGTCATGGACGAAGTCAACGAATGCGGTCTTTTCGGGTTCGGGTGGCGGGTCGGAAAGCCCGTATCCCCTGTAATCGGGTGCGATTGCTCTGCAACCGGCGTTTGCGACGGCGATCATCTGGTGGCGCCACGAGTACCATATCTCTGGAAAGCCGTGGAGGAACATCACCGTTGTGGGGCCCGTTCCGATCTCGGCTACGTGGAGATTCAGACCCTTCACTTCCACGTAGTTGTGCTGTATTTGATCCATTGAGAGAGAGAGAGAGAGAGAGTGGCGGTTTATATGGTTTTAGAGAGAGAATTTCGGTGCAACCTCTCTCCTCCATCCACTGGCCGTTGACGCTGGTAGTTGACGGGTGTTCCGAAGGAAAAATTATTGGTACCAAAGGAAAAATTATTGGGTGTTTCCGGTGCACAGCCAAGCGGTTTTCCAACACTATTCTCCACTAAAATTCATGTGAAGTTCAAGACTAAGAACTCTTTCGGCCTAACAAGTCATTTCAACTTCTTTTTTTGTTTTTTTTTTTTTCCGTTTGTTAGTTTTTGCATCAATTTGTTAAATCAAAAAAGGGTAAAAAATTATTATTAGAACTCTCAATTTATTTGAATAAAATCAAAAAAATGTAAAAATCTGTCTTTTTGACTTATTTTTGTCTTTATTAAAAAAAAGCTTGTATAATATTCCTAATTTTTTACTATTTTGATTCCTCTCGCCGAGACAAATTAATAATATGCAAAAAGTTAATGAAAAACTAACAAATACGAAAAAAAATCAAATAAAAACGAAGAAATAAGTCAAGTAACTTATTAAGCCAAAACAGACCTAAATATATAAACTCCGCAAAGTGAAATAGAATGTTGAGTGTCCAAGACCAATAAATAATTACTACTACTGAAGACTCCTTTTATGACCAAGTTAGGATCCAATGAGAAAATTTTAGGTGCCAATAGGATACCAAACTGTCAAGCCCACGTGGAAGCCAATGAAAGCTTGACACACGTCAGACTAAATCAGAACTCTACCACTTCAGCAAGACGCCGTTACTCTCCTCACGTTTTTTGCAGTGTTTTGTCTCCTTCTCTCTTACTTCTCTGTCTCTCTCTCTCTCTCTCTCTCTGGTTCAAATAAAAAAAAACTCTCTTCCTCTCATTGTTTTGGTAATCAAAAAGGTCGCCAAACATTTAACCATACAAATTAAGATCCTCAATTCAGCTATTCTTTTCAACGATTCACAAAAATTGCCAAACCTACTACTTGTGTAGTTGTCGGAAGGCCGGAGAATGAAAATATGGTGTACGGCGAGGAACACTCGTGAACCTGTTACTCCGGCATTGGTATTATCTAAGGAGTTCACGGTTAGATTCTGAAGATATCAAGCAAACCTTTAAAGTTGCTAAAGATTGCAGCTTGCTACCCTCGAATAATAATCCGTCATCTGCATTTCTCTTTTTCGCTTCTACCATAGTCCAATATTCTGAAAAGATTTTGATGTGCTTAAGGTTTAAGAACTTGAGTTGTTGAGGTTTCTGGTTTTGATTTCCTTGTAGACATTTATTTCATCTTTTGATCGATTAATAAGAGATTTAGTCTTACTGAGGCTCTGTTTTTTTATGTCCTTATTTCTCCAACTTTTTCATCACAAAGGCAAGGATTGATTTGACTGGCAAAATTAGGTTTCAGGGTTTGGGGGTTGTGGATTTGGAGAGAGAGAGAGAGAGAGAGAGTTACAGGCTTGAGGGAAATTGATTTTGAAGATTTGTGGGTTTGCTAGAAATCATGAGAGTGAGTAAAGTAGGAGAGAGAACTTATGCTGAGACTTGAGAGGAAGAGAGAAAACATTACTCAACGGAGTAAACTTCCGTTCACTTAAAAAAGAGTCTTGTATTGACTAGGCATGTGTCAAGCTTTTATTGGCTATGGATACCACGTGGACTTGACAGCTTGGTATCCTATTGACACCTAAAATTTTCTCGGATCCAATTGAGGAGGTGTTCTGCTAAAAAAAAATTGGTTTTATTTTAACTCAAAAAAACATTCTATTCCACTAACAAAAAACTCCCCAAAAAAATTAGTTTTGTTTTAACTCTAAAACCACTCTATTCCACTAAACCTGTTTTTTTGTTTATTCATTTTGTCTTTATTCAAAAAAAAATCGCAAATGTTAGTTTTGCATCAAATTTTTGTGGTTTATTAGTTCCTCTCGATGAGATGAATCTAAAGAGTATAAAATCATAGTCAAAACTATTTTTTTTTTTAATAAAGGCAAAAATTCGTGGTTTATTGGTTTAATTTTGGTTTTATTCAAAAAATAATTAATTTTCACTATAATTTCATACTTGTTAGATTCGTCTCGTAGTGAGGAACCAATAAACCACAAAAAATTGACGCAAAACTAATAAATGCAATTTTTTTTTGAATAAAGACAACGAATAAACCAAAAAACCAATTTCTGATTTTTTTTGCCAAAAAATTAATATTTTAGTGGAACAAGTTGTAGATTTAAATTACAACTAAAGGTCTAAAAAACTAAAAATCCAAAAAATCTTTTAGTGGAACACCCCTGAGTCAATAACGGACTTAATGACAGGGCTTACGTCCTTATAGCGTCTTATTGGATTAAACAAACTCCTGACACACCACTCTCATGTGGTGGTACCTTAAACTTTGGTTCCGCAAAAGGAGTAGTGATACATACACACCCTCATATACACACTCAGCCACACCCTCTCTCACATGGAATGTGGTCCCCACACGGGGCCCACATGTGGGGACCACACCCCATGTGAGAGAGGGTGTGGTTGAATGTGTATGTGGGAGTGTGTATGTATCATTTTTGCGACGAAAGTGCTTTGGAGTTCCCTGTAAATAGTAATGTGGTTTGACTTGGCAATACTCTCCGGCTAAGGTTACGGGATGCATGCATGCGCTTCCGGAAGAAAAATAACACTACTCTACAAGCACCATGCGCTTTTCATAACACTTTTCCATGCGCATTACCATTCATATTGGGACCCATACACATTCTGTGATTGGGACCCAGACATTAAAATGAGTATGAATGTAAAGTGTTTGGTGAATGTGTGTGATGTATTGTAGTTTTTCCCATTCATAATTATTAAACAAAATATTCAATGGACATGATTTTGGTCGTTGTGATGTAATTGTAATTTTGTTGTTTCAATGGTAATTTATGTTTTCCACACAAAAAAGAATAAAAATTGGTCGTTACGTCAGGCGCATTCTTTTCGGGTTTGTTTCATGATCGAAATAATTTAATTTTTAAAAATTCGTTGATAGCAAAAATCATGACAAAAAAATAAAATTAAGTGTTAGATCGAAACCAATTTATTTCAATTCAAAAGTGGTTCGAGATCGTATAAATCCATATTTGGTCAACATGATTTGGTGCCTCTTCTAGAAATTGTCTTTTTTTGCAAACCGACTATTTTGGCTCTGCGATTCTCTCACAATATATAAACTCAAAAAGCCGGGAAAAAAAACAGTTTGCCCGTTGCAAAAAAAAAGATAATTTGTGAAATGGACTCTAAGTATGGTTAACGTTTTCAATGAGTTTTAAAGAATGAATAATTTCGATCTCAGTGGGCCAATAAAGGGCCCATACATAAATGTATTTTGCAAACATATCCGATTGACATGATATTTGGTATTGTTGGTGGTCACTGTGAATTCTAAAGAATGAACAATTTCAATTATCGAAATGAGCCCAGAAAAAAAAAAAAAAAAAACTGACAAAAGGCTTGAATATGAGTTTCAGTCCAATAAAGGAATTCCCATACCAAACAGAATTCAAGCCCGCGAAAGTAGTTTTAGAATATTCCCAGCAAATAACTAAAATAATTATTATTTTTTGAAGTTTTGGTGACCATATTTTCTTTCAAGCGTCCAATTATAGTAATTTACAAGGTTTTGTGCATCCGAAAGGATTTCTGGATTTTGTTTTCGCGGTGGAAGAGGTCACAGTTGAGTGGCCATGCACAAAGAAATTTATTCCAGCTGTGGATTGGAGTCGATCGCCTTTTTACGATGAAGGACTTACTGGGAGAAAATTATAGTTGACTAATATTTGAAGCTCGTATATTGTGACAACACGAGCAATCGCGTCTCTCCTTTTTTGGCTGAGATGGGAAAGGTAAATATGCAAGCTGTGTGAGGGTGAAACAATGCTTCAGGTCAATGTACAAGGGAAAACATATTAGGAGGCACAAAGATGAGAAACAGAAAGATACCATAGAGGAGGGGGACTTGTCCGGCTCGGATTTGAGGTACCGTAGTGATCAGTATTTGGGATCGGAACCGTATAATTTGTCTTAACTATGGAGTAGATCATTCATGTAAAAAATTAAATTAATTAGATATTGTTAGCCATATGTTCGGATACCATTTATATGGATGACCAATATCATTTGGAGAATACACTGTAAGACAAATTTGTATTAATTGTGTATCTACCAATCTCCGATGATCATAATTTTTTGCACCCGTAGTGTGCTCAACATTTCTGAAAAAATGAACGGTTCCGATCTCAAATGAAGATTTCAGATGGCCTAAAATTGAGGTCACTACAGGGAAGTAGTGACTTAGCTCACTAAGGGAACCCGGTGTCCGGCTCTCTATCATGTATTCATTGTTAAAGCAATTATTCCACCACCATGTACCCAAATTGCCATGAGTGTCTTACACGATTTATATTGCAAGAAAACACAATACAGGTACAAATATAGTCTTCCCTTGATAATGCTCAACCAAGTCAATTATTTATCTCACAATTGAGCTATCAACACAACATAACACCACCACCACCACCACCACCACCACCACCAAACCTTTTGTCAAATGGTAGAAATCAACCATGCTTGTTGAGGAAGGAGAGAAGTAGCTCGTTCACCTTATCCGGGAATTGTTCCTGAACAAAATGAGTTCCTTCCGGTACATAGGTTATCTCCAAATTTGGGACGAAAAACTTCACCTGTCCACCCCTTATGTAGTCTTCCATTCCGGGAAATTTGAAACAATAATCCCTCTCGCCCATGATTAGCAACGATGGAACTTCGACCTTTGTATCTGGTAAGTTGAACTCTTCGTTGAAAGACCTGTAAATTTGAGGCAGATTTTTTAGGGAAAACCTCTATTTGGAGTATGCAATGACTTCAAGTTGTTACTTTTTCAAATCAAACTGTAGGAAAATGAACATTCTATCCAATCAATTTCAACCCAGTTATCTCAAGCCATACATGAAGAAGAAGATGAATGAATGAAGTAATAAATCATGGTGAGAGACCGTGATTTTGCATGGAATACCCAGACTTAGAAGAAAGCCGTGGATGCACTATGATCCCTCTAGCAAGCATGATCACGTCCAAAAGGAACCAATATTTTTGTATTATTGGCCCACCTTCAAAGAGGGATAACCACATATATTTATACTATCGATATTGAACAAGAAAAGAAATAAGAAACAAGGAAATAAATCGAGGCCAAAACAAGTAGGTCAAAAATCAAAGACTAAGATCCCGTGATGCTAAATCTTGAGATTCCTAATTTATTTTATTGCCGAGATTCCTAAGTTAATCTAAGTCCCAGTTCCCACACTTAAAATATTCAGACGAAGAAGATCCAACCTACTCAGAAAGAAAAAAATTCATCCTACTCCAATCTTCAGCCACATTTAATCACATTTTTTGAAGCACTTTGCTGGTCTTTAGAACATAGTAGAGACGTATGCACGAACCAGAGTGATCATGCATGTGCATAACACCATGTATATGTAGCATCAAACACAAAGCTTGGATGAACTCTAATAGTGTGTCGAGAATGTAAGAGGATCATGACATTAGCAGTATGAAAATCTCTTATGACTAATCCAAACTATCCTATCAATGAAGTCAAGACCCTATACTTGGAAAGGAAACGTAGGGAATCTAAAGAATTCTTGGCCAGTTACATGAGAGATATGTACAGATATGAGACATTGAAACGGTTCATCCCCACGTTCTAATGATTAGCACACTAGAATAGTTACATCAGTGCAACCACCGTTAATGTATCAATAAATGGGCCTTGCATTCAAAAGGCCAAGCCAACTGGTTCTCAATTCTGAGAAACTTAAAACACAAAAATTGGTGAAATCGTTCATATGAAGCAACTCCACGTTAGAACGAGCAAGGCTTTGTTTTCCGGAAAACATCAAGGGGATTAAAAAAGCCCCAAAGAGTACAAAAAGGTCCAATGGCAACAGCATGAATTGTAAAGTCAAGCCCAATAATTTAACTACAGTCTCCAAAACTCTATTTCATATGCTCAAGATCTTGATGGAAATCAAACACTAGAAGGCCTCCATCTCCAATGTTCACATATGGAAACTGAGCAGGGACTCAACTCGGTAACAGTGAACTGCACCATTTTCATTAATTGAATTACCAACATCTAAGAAAATGAGACTGAGTATTACTAGCACAACTTACTTTTACTGATTAAACTAACATGCCAGTAAACATACACGTTATTAGGGACTGGCTACTAAGAAGACGGTCAGCTATCTAGCACCGACACGACACAACACCGACACCGACACGTGCAAGACACGTTGCAAGACAGGTTTTAAAAAATATTTTCTGTAATATTATTCGAATCAAAAATAAAAACACAAAGCGCTAATTGTGAATATGCAGCACCATGTATATCTTAAATCTAGTCCTGGTTAAATCATTCACAAAAGTATTTCAACAAAAAGCATTTCAATCACTTACAATACAACAAGATTGAAACAAAAATATGTGATAAGTAGGAGCGTGTCCGTGTCCGATAAGTGTCCGACGCAGGTATATGACCTTCAATGAAGTATTTGTGCTACATAGATGGTCATCCAAACCTGTAAAAAGGTTCAAAACTGACCTTTTCTTCAATCATTACCGTGATAAAACAGTGGTCATAGGCTTTAGATTCGCATTGTAGACAACACGACAGTGAAGGATGATGCCACGGGCCTTATAGTTGCAAAATGATAAAAGAGAAAAGCGAGACAAGAATCACACAAGAGGGACAACCCCAAACACAGGGCCACAACCTCAAACTCTTGATTCAATAATCAAATATTGACAACTATAATGACCAAAGCCTCTTTTACAGGCTAAGAACCATAATTAAAAATGTAAAATAGAACTTGTGTTTCAAATAGAAAACATAATACTATAAGATTGAAACAAAAATATGCGAATTCTAAAGTCAAGCCCAATAATTAAACTACAGTTCTCCAAAACTCTATTTCCTATGCTCAAGATCTTGATGGAAATCAAACAATGGAAGGCCTCCATCTCCAATGTTCATATATGGAAATTGATCAGGGACTCAACTCACTAGCAGTGAACTGCACCATTTTCATTAATTGAATTACCAACATCTAAAAAAATGACCAACTGACTTCGTGTTACCAGCACAACTTACTTTTGCTGATAAAACTAACATGCCTGTAAGCCTGTAAACATACACGCTGTCAGGGACTGGCTGCTAAGAACACGGTCAGCTATCTAGCACCGACAGACAGTATACGACACCGACACGTAAATTTGGACATGACATGTTGGAAGACAGGTTTTAAAAAATATTTTTTGTACTATTATATGAATAAAAAATAAAAACACAAAGCGCTAATTGTGAATAGGCAGCATCATGTATATCTGAAATCTAGTCATCGTTGAACCATTCACAAAAGTATTTCAATAAAAAGCGTTTCAATCACTTAGGTGTCTTTGTAAATAATAAAACATCATCTGTTACACAGAAAATAAAACGTTTCTAAGTTTTAATTAGAGTCTACTATTTCATTTAACACCCCTGGCTTTTTCCGAGTGTTCGGAGCATTTTTTCATAGTGTCCCTGGAGTGTCAAAACGAAAAAATACGAGAAAAAAAAATAGGACACTTTGCATTTACGTGTCGGACACGTGTCCGGAGCGTGTCCATGTCTGATAAGTATCCGACACCGGTATATGACGAAGTATTTGTGCTACATAGACACTCATCCAAACCTGTAAAAAGGCTCAAAGCTAACCTTTTCTTCAATCATAGCGGTCATTACCGTGATAAAACAGTGGTCATATGCTTTAGTTTTGCATTGTAGACAACACGACAGTGAAGGGTGATGCCAAGGGCCTTATTGTTGCAAAAATGATAAAGGAGAAAAGCGAGACAACA
Organism: Gaultheria prostrata; assembly: GCA_036023075.1. Taxonomy (NCBI): domain Eukaryota; kingdom Viridiplantae; phylum Streptophyta; class Magnoliopsida; order Ericales; family Ericaceae; genus Gaultheria; species Gaultheria prostrata. The sequence continues at coordinate 34,470 of JAXBDA010000032.1, read as the reverse complement.
ATCACACAAAAGGGACAACCCTCAAACACAAGACCACAACCTCAAACTCTTGATTCATTGATCAAATTCTGACAAATATAATGACCAAAGCCTCTTTTACAGGCTAAGAACCATAGTTGAAAAGGTAATAGAACTTGTATTTGAAATAGAAAACACAATACTGTATGATTGAAACAAAAATAGGAGATAAATAAAAAAGGGCAGTGCTTGATGAATTGTGGAGTAAATTAAGCTTCCTGCATCACCTATATTAACTACCTCGTTGATGCGACGACTCAAGAGTCAAGACGGGATTAAACGAATTACCTGTAAGGAACTTTCAGCGCAGTACGGAATCCAGATTTCTCATACAAAGCTCCATAGGCTTCAAGATCTTCCTCTGTGAACCATGGGGGTAGAGGAGTAGATGATTCCACCATGTCCATAATCTCCTGGTCCTCTCTGGCAATTGGTATTTCAGTTTTGGAGAACAGAATGTAGACATTCCGCACAACCGTTTTAGCATCAAGACGGCCAAAATCAGCTTCAGCTCGTCCAGGTTCCTAGGATTGAGATTACAATCATTAATTGTCAGTATGAGTCATAATCTTCAGAATCAGTTGTTCAGAGAATTATAGGTATTTGTTTTGGTAGTTTTTCAAAATCGGGCCATTTTTGGAGAAGAACATTGAAAACAATTTCTGCTAAAGAACAAATACCTCATGAAAATATGAAGAATTCTTATCTCAACAAAATTTAGGCAAAAATGATTCTACAAAACTGTGAAGGAACAGAGCCGAGGTTGCTAGCAGCTCATGTTGTTTCTTCATTTGACACACCGTAAACTGGGAAAACAACTGCTTACCTCCCATCTTGAGAAGTAGAAACCTTCGGGAAGGACCTTATTGTAAGTAACGGGACCTGGGGGAGCAAAAGGAATGCCCAAAGTTGCGACTCCCAAAACCCTTTCAGGGTAGAGAAGAGCAAAAAAGTAAGCAGGCCGAGCTCCAAAATCTTTACCAACAATAAAAACCTGTGAATAACATGAGAGTGAGAGGACTGCTTGAGGGGGAACTCATTTTGACAATTAACCATTTGTGTAAAAAGTCAACCAAGGCTTCAAATGTTTCTCCATGATATGTAGAATGCCAAAGCTTTCCAGTGTCTTTCTTAAGAGATTGAAATTCTCTACTCTATATCATTTTTAATACAAAGCATTCTCTTTACATAGAAGCTACAACTTACTGAGAAAAATGCATAGGTAATGCAGGAATGCTTACCAAAATTTCAAAATTGCCACCCCGGAAGAAAACTATGATGACACGTCACCTTATCTTATCTTATGGTTGCTAATGGAAGTATTTTAAGTCCCAACAATGAAAACGATCAGAAATGAATGGAGAGAGTCTAACCTATGATCTACTTGGTTTCTAAGAACCAAGAAGAAACTGATTACCTTAAATTCGACGAGAGTTGACCTTTTAAACCTATCCATTGACATAAAACCGTGTATGTTTTTTATTAATATCTCCTTGTGTATACAGCCTGGTCCATTGAACAGTCACATTTCAAGACCTTGCATAGCCCACCAGTGTCATAATAAGCGTTTAAATATTTGTCTTTAAAATTTTGGGAATGGTGAAGGCGTTGAAGCAGTGGCAGAAGCAGGGAGGGTGAGAGAAGGCAGGGGGGAAAGGAAGGGACAATGGTCTAAAACGAGTTTTCTCCTTGTGTTGTTCAAGTCATCTTTGTACCTAGGTTTTAGAATATGGACAAATAAGAGCAGCTCCAGGCATGAGGTAAAAAGCACTGCCAAAGCCAAATTTTGGATTCCTGCTTCATCGGTGAGCCAAAAGCCATGCCAAAATTTACCCCAAGATTTCCCATGAAAGCAACAACCAACCATGAATAAGAATCCCCAACTCGAATGGAGGAAGCATCCAAAAAAGCAAATATGAAAAGCGGAAATTCTTTTAGTTAACTATAAGCGCACATATTTATCGAGTTTCATTTGTCAAATATTATACCAAAAATAACACAAAGATGAATTATTGCCAGTTTGAAGTTAGAGCACCTAATTGTTTATTCAACCTGTTTGATACCCAATGAAATAAAGCCCCAGATCAAAAAAAAAAAAAAATTTGAAATAAAGCCAAATATCATTTTTGCTCCATCTTGTAAGTCAGCTCCTTTGAGAGGATCTTTTTATTTTTAGGAAAAAGTTAAACAGTGCCCCAGTAGGCAGCGGCTAATTTGTAAGAAGTGTATCGACATCCAAGGCCAGTGTTGTTTACAACAAATACATCATGAATTGACACATGTCCAAGTGAATCGTGTTAAAAACAACCCCATTGGCAAGTGTATCGACATCCAGTGTTGTTTACAACAAATACATGCAACCACTCGTAAGAAGTGTATCGACATCCAAGGCTAGTGTTGTTTACAACAAATACATGCAACCACTCATAAATTTGGCACCTAAAGTTAGTTACCCATTGTTTAGCCACTTTTTGGTGCTAAAAGTGGGCCAATGGCTATAGCCATTTTACAACCCCATTGGACTTGCTCTTATAATGAGTCATGACCACACATGGGAGGGCCCAAAACAAGGACGTTTTTGCAGTATTTGCATTTAAGGCTATGACAGACTGACTAAAAACAAGATATAGGGAGATTACTACAAAATGAAGAAGCATAAGTCATTTAGAAAATTGATCAAAGAAGTTAAGAAGAAGCGGTAGAGTTAGTTTTAAAAATAGTGGTAGAAGAAATGTCCTTTTAATTCCCACATCGAACATCCATTGGTAGAAATAGATAATACAATCGCCTCATAGTTTGTTATGAAAATCTATCCAAAACGGATAGCTACAAGCCCTTTCAGGCACACCTAATTGCACATTCAGTCTGTGTGAGGAAAATAGACAAAATAGCCAAACAAGTGTATTGATATCCGTAGATGTATATTGATATCATTGAGAAATGTATTGAAATTCTAATTTTTATTTTATTTTATTTTTCATTCGATATACATCAGCGGGAGATTAGTGGGGGAGTAAGTGAGTTAGTCTTGAGGGGAGTCTAGAGGCTATCCATAACCCTAAACCCCAAATGACTTTGCCGAGGCTCGAACCTGGTCTCCCTTGTGGGAGAACCAGGAAATAACCGCTAGGCTACAAACCTTGGTTATATTGAAATTCTAATTTGTTCGGCATCATGCATAGTATTCACCACCCGGTGGACGGTGATTTGCAAGACCCTTGGGTTTGAGTTTTGATTTTTGAGTAATCATAGGAGAGAGATGGGGGTAATGATTGGAGAGATATGGAGATAAATAAAAATAATATTTGAAAATACGGATAATAATTAGAGGGAAATTTGAGTCATGATTGAGTCATAGTTAAGAAAATCAATTTCAAAATCCAAAACGAACAAGGTCTTGTTTTTTTTAATGTAAATTTACTTTTCGGGTTGATTTGCAAGACCCTTGTTTTTATTAAAGTAATTTTTAACTTTTTCTGGTCAAATTATTTACTTTATATTTGTCTTGGAAACGAAAATAGTCCACTTGTGAATAAAAACAAAAACTAATTCATTCAGCCTCAATTTTGGGCCTTCCTTGTCTTTACTAGTACACCTATTTCTACCTTAAAATTCACGCAGAGCTTCCTCTCAGAATTTTTGTTAAATTCACGTTAAATTCTTCAAATTAACAATTCTCCTCGACGAGTTAAAAAATCATGACAAAAGTGAAAAAATAAAAGCGCTAAAGACAAAAAAGAAAGTTTAAGCAACTGTATTTCCAGTCATCCTATCTAATTTTTTTTTTTAAATCCAAGTATTTTTATGCTTTTCTAGTTCTTGTCGTTAAAATTTTATAAGAAAAGCTAAATAAAAAATCAATTAAAGTAAATAAGGTCAGCCACCTTTAAAAGAATCAGGGTTGCTTCGGCTAAAAAAGAACCAAAACTGGTTTTTTTTTTCTTTATTCAACAAAAATTTGTTTGTTAATTTTGCGTCGATTTTTTTCTAGTTTATTAGTTCGGCTCGATAAGAGAAATTTAGAAAGTATAAAATTAAATAAACTTAAATTTGTGTGAATAAAGATAAAAATAATTCAATAAACTATAAAATTTGAATTATTTTTGCCTTTAGTGAATTTTTTTAAAATTTTTATCATAATTTTATAGTACTTTTTAGATTTCTTTCGTTGTGACGAATTAATAAACTACAAAAAAATCAAACACAACATTAATAAATGCAAAAAAAAAATTGAATAAGAACAAGGAAAAAAAAACAATTTAGTTTTTCTTTTTTTTTCCAAAGCAACCCTTAATTCTGGTCAAACTCATGTACTTGACATTAATTAGTCCAACTGAATAGTAAAAGGATAAGAATTCGGGGCTACCTTTGGAATGGTGAGGGCATCGAGGATTCCGAGGAGGTCAGTGATGAGGTCACCAAACGAGGCCTTTTCGGGTTCTGGTGGCGGGTCGGATAACCCGTACCCTCTCCAATCGGGCGCGATCGCCCGGTACCCGGCATTGGCGACGGCAATCATCTGGTGCCGCCAGGAGTACCATATCTCCGGAAACCCGTGGAGGAACACCACGACTGATTGGCCTGACCCGATCTCGGCTACGTGGTGGTTCAGGCCGTTCGCTTTGACGTAATTGTGCTGAATCTGGTCCATTGTGGTTTACAGCGAAGATAATCGCATGTGTATGCTTCTTAAGTGTGTGTGTGTGTGTGTGTGTGAGTGAGAGAGAGAGAGAGAGAGTACAGAGGTAGTTGGGAGGGAGACACTCTTGTGAAATTATTCAATTATGGAAGCGCCGCCACGGGTTGTTCGGACTTCGGACCAAAATCGGGGCCAGTAGTGAGGACATTCAGTACAGGAGTCTCGTTCGGCGGCCCATTTCGACAATGACCCTTTGAATTTGAATTTGAATTTGAATTTAAACAATAGCCAATCATTACCGAAATGGATGGTCAAATAAGCTCACTACATCCCTTTATTATAGGACCCCTTGTTCCGTTCAAACCACTCTACAACCATACATTTTAGAGCCCATAATTAAATGATTGAATCCATATAAATATATGGTTTTGAAGTTATTTGAAACAGCGAAATACTACTTGGTGATGCTCCCGAACTGCTGAATAGCTACTCTTTTCCTTTTGTTTCTTCTTCTTCCGGTAATTAGTTGAATTTAGAATCGTGTTAACGTAAAGATAACTTTTTACTCTTTCTCTAGAATCTCTTACCCAAAAAAGTCTAAATAACGATTTAAAAAATATAATCCGTGATGCAATTGCGTTTGGAGTTGTTAAATGTACATCAAATTAATATGGGTTCCTTTTAGCATGTGCTTCCCATAAAAGTCTAAAGCGCGATTTCTGAAATATAACTCATGATGCACTTGTGCTTAGAGTTATCCAATGTATATCTAATTAGTATAAAAAAAATTAGTAAATGGAATACGTAGGTGCATTAAATAATTTCTCCATATATTGGAGTATTGATTTTCTCTATCACCCACCACCTCCACCACAAATACATGGCGACCTTTAGAAAATTTGAAAGAACAATTAGTCAATTACTATCAGTGTAATAAAATTTATTTATCTTTGTATTGCACCATTTGTTTTAATTCAACTCTTAGCATCTTTATTGAATAATTTTTCAGCTTAAAAAAATTAGCATTTAATTTTTCGTACTTAATTTTTCAATTTTGAACTTTATAATTTTCTTAGTTTTATCAAAATAACATAGACTTGGGCTGTGGGACCTACAAGAGATTGAAAATCTAAGACTATTCCGATTCTTTTGCTACAGCACTGTTGGACATTCAAGCTCAACAAGATTTGAACCTAGCTCTACTCCTTATCTTCCCCTGAGCAAAGCCCACCAATTTCAGTACAAAATTACAAATTACTACTACGGCCCCTAAAGTCGATTTTTTTTTTTTAATGCAACAGTTATTTATAACGTTTTTTCATGAGTTCCGTATATGTGTAGGTCTCATGCCATATAAGAGAGGGACATTTCAAATAACCATTGTATTGAAAATCTCAATAAAGTCTGTTGTTTTAGAAAGCTGTTCGATATGAATCTCAAACAAATCCGACCATCCGATCCACGTGTTTGATGACGGGAACAATCCCCCATCCATGGTATACCGAAACATGTAGGGCACGCGTTTCCCGAGATTAGATAGTCCCATCTCCCATGGTTGTTGAGGGGAAATGCCAGGCTAGACTATATGGCCCCGATTGGCTGTGGGTTAAAGAAGGGGTATAGCTTATACCCCCTCCACTTATCCCGGTCCCACGTGTTAATCCATAGTTTGGGAGCAAATGGTGAACCCGGATAACTTTATCCCCCTTCCCCAAACCCCCTCCCCCCGTTACTAATTATACTCTCTATTACCCCCGCCAATTTACCCAAATATCCCCCCTTGGCCTTACCCTTCTTTGACTGTTTAGGGAAAAAAAAAAAACGAAGTCATTCTAAATGTATTACAACCTATTGCAATTTACTTCGGATCAAAAAATAAAGAATTTTCGCGCGTAAATTTTTTATTTTTTTTTTCACCAAATTAAACTACTAATCGAGATCTTTAATTCGATACAAAAGTTTTTGAAAATTTCATACTTTAAGAATTTGACATTGTTGACTTGCTTTGCAAGATTCTTAGGATAAAAAAATAAAGTACTTCCACATTAATTTTTATATTTTTTTCGCACCAAATTAAACTACTAATCGAGATCTTTAATTCGATACAAATTTTTTTGAAATATTTTATACTTTAAGAATTCGACATTGTTGGCTTGTTTTGCAATATCATTCGGATAAAAAAATAAAGTACTTCCACATTAAAAAATTTATTTTTTTCGCACCAAATTAAACTACTAATAGAGATCTTTAATTTGATAAAAAAATAATAATTTTTTTTTTATACTTTAGAATTTGACATTGTTGGGGTATAACATAAAATTAGTTATTATTAAGTAAAAAATGCACATTATTAGAAAAAAAAATACAACAAAAAATTAGGTAATATGCAACATTATTAAAATGAATAATTAAAAAAATTTAATTTTATATATAATTAATAAATGTTATTATTATATCATATTTATTGACAAGCATAATTAATTTAATTATTCTTATATTTATGTATTTATTTTATCATAAATAAAATCTAATATGACCCATGCACAAGGGCAAATAAGTCATTTGTCAACTTTATCCCTCTTTTATCATAAATTCATCCAAATCACATACTATTTAATCCCCTCCATAAATGTCACATCAATGTGGGTCCACCCTTACTAACTAATACTCCTATTTCTTACTATCTTATCCCCAAATATTATTTAAACCCACCAAAACCTATCCCACATCCAATTGGACCCTTAGGATTATTTTGCCACTTATAATACCCTTTATGTGGGACTATCCAACATAACCTGGGGATGGTATTAGCTAATAGTCCATTGTGATTACTTCCCTTGTTTAACAGTCAAGGATAATTATTCACTTCTTATCCCACTTAAATCAAATACAGTTCAACCAATCCTATCCTATATAGAATCCCCATCTATTATCCTAAATGGAATACGCTTAGATTATTTAGGTTAATAAATTTGCTATGTTTCTTTCTTTTTCAATAATCAAGCCACCAATCAACATTTTAACAGCAAAATATACGTGAAAAAACCCTAAATGGGTAAAAAAAAACATGGGAATGAGTTAACTTTATACTCAATGTGTAGTTAAAAGCAATCTTCCCTATGATTAGAATTCTCACAATTGAGTATAAGATCTACTTGCCGAATCCATATTCACCACACTCAGTGTTCTGACTGTCGCTGCTTTGAATTCACAAGCCTTCCGTTTGCCTCCTGGAATCCACTGAATGACTTGTATTGCCTAGGAATCTTCTTTAGGGCTTTTCTTAAACTTGTAGTTGTTAATGAAATAACTCTTGAAACCTCTTGGAGATGTATTTTCTACTCAATGATACATATATTGTATCTGTACTCCAAGATGCAAAACAAAAAAAACCTTTCGAAGATGATTATTTAGCCCAAATAATCATTTGATCCTTGCAAGTATTCGAGATGCACAAACCCTAACTGCCACAAGTGTTTTAAAGATGTAAAATATGAGTGTATAAGCTCTATACCGTGCTGGGTGACCGATAATGACCTAATGGATTGATATTTATAGAGTTAGAGCGAAAAGCTGTCAAAACGCGACTAATTAGCTCAAGCGGAAACATTTTTGCTTAAGCGAAATCGTTTATCTTTAAATCAGCCGAGTAACAAATCAACATTTTGCTTGAGCCTTCAATGGACTTGACTAACAACTACCCGGCTCACTAAAAAATACTCCTACAATATATGTGATTCTTTTTTCACACCCTAGCACAGACACAATAGAACAAAATCAAAATAAACGTACAACTAGATAAAAGAGAACATGTGTAAAAGTCAATTTTAGTCATGAAAGTGCCAAACAAACATGGAGCTTGGCTTTTGGAGCATATACCAGGGAATCACATGTCTCATTTATTCCAATCATTAATTTCATATTTTCCAATCCTATAAAAAATAATCCGGCAATCAAAAATGCTCAGTAGTAATCCCAAAGGTAATTCGGCAATCAAACGTTCGGTTGGATTTTTAAGCCCAGTAACAGTTGAACCTAATTCGGACCCTAGTCCTTACTTTCCTCTAAGAAAGAGCCCACGAATTCCGGTTCAAATTGCGATGAGCCTTAACCCATATGATGTCACAAATCACTATGGGCCTTAAACCCCGTCTGATATAAGCCTCAAACAAACCGCAAATTCATTTTCGTTTTCCCCTTTCCAATTCTCTCTCTCTCTCTCTCTCTCCTCGGAGATAAATTGAAGCGAGGGCGAACTCATCCGATTCTTCGACATCAACTAATCGGCCAACAAAGAAGGAAGGAGCACGGAACAAGTTCAAGAGGATGACGGCGGAAGTGGCCAACGGCGGTTTAAAGCTTCAGAACCCTAGCAGCAACGCAACCACAGCCGTTAAGAAATCGCGTGAGACTGAGCGGAGGAGGCGTCGCAAGCAGAAAAAGAAGAATAACAAGGCCTCTCAACAGCAGCAGCCTGCTGCGGCGGCGGCAGACGACAGCGGCACCGACGAAGATGGTAGTGCTAAGGAAAACGGTGATCCTCAGAAGGTATTTTGAATCTCTTCTTGTTGTTTATGCTTGGTAGTTTCGTAGGGTTTTAGGTGAATTGGTGGCTACTTGGTGCATTATGCTACAGATCCGTTAAAAACTAGGGTTATTTCTTATGTTTGTAAAAGCTTAGCTGATGTTATTACCACTTCGGTTGTGCTGATGCGTGCGTTTTAGGTTCAGTAGGGATAATACTATGAGTTATCTATCTCATTAGGGCTTTGTTTGGAATTTGTATAAAAGGTGGATTTCGAATAGAGGGATTATTGATTGGTGAATTCAAACTAAGCATTCAGGCACGATAGGAAGGGAATACAAGACGCTTAGCTTTAGTTAACATGTGAAACAAATTTGAAATATGGATTTTAGGTAGAAGAGAGACTATAAATCACGGATACGGACACGATACGATAATAGGATGCGAATACGACCAGGATACATTGATTAAAAGCAATTTTTTCGTAGTTTTTTAGCATAACATAAAGCTTTAATAAATAGTATGGTGATTAAAATAATGTATTTTTCATATGCAATAGTGTTGTATACTTGTATGTAGTCCTTTTTTTTTTTTTGAACTGTGTTGTATGCAAGTCTACTTAACAAAAGAAACAAATGTTGTATACAAGTCTTACTTGGATACTTGTTTGATAATTTGATTATTGAAATCTAGTTATATTACACAAAAAGAATTTTCACAAACTATGAAAAAGATGGTACTTCACACTCTGTCTTCCTCCCTCGAAAGTAAGTACTCCTAGAAATCTATTACTCCATTTTCTCTGTTCATAATAATTTTCCTCTGAAAACTATGCAAGAAGTGTCATAATCTCAACTTTGTAAAAGTTCAGATACATCGCTTGTCAAAATTAAGAAAATTAGTTTTTATGTTGTAGATACTTCTGAGATAGGTATCTGCGAGTATCTGTGTCTGATCCAGATAGAATATCAACGGATATGACTCGTCTAGAAGTATATATGCTTCATAGTAGAGAGATATTTATTGGGATTTTTGTGTAGCTACAATACGAAGATTTCAAACCACTATTATTAGATAGTTTTCAGAATTCCATCAAGATAAATCTCCCAAAGTCGTTGACATCCGTAAGTTTTCTACAAACTTAGATTTGAGTTTTTTTTCATTCAATGGCAATCCAATATTGGTTATCCATTCATTTGAGATCGATATCTCAATGGAACCTAGGGTTTATTTTTGCTCTTACCGAGTTCTTTCTCCCGAGAAGTGTGTGTAATGGTGCCTTACACTCCTTACATTGTGCTTTGTTATTTACTTCTGCTTATGGTTTACTTGGTATTGACTTGTTTTTTGTTGGTATGGTACTATGGTTCACTTTTCTCTAGCCAGTAGCCATGATTCCCATCCATGTACATATAACATATAGGAGACTGAATTTTTGGCACTTTGGGGAATTCATGTTATGTTTTTACTAAGAGTTGTTATGATGGTGTTTGCTGTGTGTAGTTTTCAGTTCTGTATTTACAGTTTTGTTTGATGATTAAAAAACAATGTTGTCGTTGGTAAACTTCATAAACTTTGCTGGTGGTGTTTCATGGCAGCGTGAAATAATGAGCTAATTAGCTAAACCAGTCCTTCCAGGTTGAATTCACCGAGATGCATTGTGTGTTGAGTTGTACTTGGTTATGGAAAAATAGTTGTGCAGGACTGCCTGTTGATTTGCGTTTCTTTCCTTCGGGAAACATGCCTAATTTTTTCCGTGTTTTGAGAAGAGGGATCTACCATGATTAACCTCCCTACTAAATTCCTTGTTTTTATACATACTGTTTGACGTTTGTTCCATTATTTCAAGAATTTTAGTCCTCAAGAACTGAACACAGGAATGCCAAAATCTTGTTATTTGAATATTTTAAGTGATTACTTTATTCGTATTTCTTATCTGGTCTTTTTGTGCTTGTTTCTGGACACTCAATAGGCTATGGAGCAAGTTGAAGTTGAGTATGTACCAGAAAAGGCAGAATTATATGGTGATTTCGATGAGGAATTCAGGAAAGTATTTGAGAAATTCAGTTTCAAGGGAGCTGCAGAATCTGAGGTAATGAGACTTTTGATCAAAGTTGTGCATATTTATTTTGCTATATGCTTTGCCCATAGTAATAAGTTTTTATTCAGGAGAATGAGAAAAAGGATGAGACTGCTGCTAATGCAGCCTCAAACAAGAAGGCTGACTCAGATTCTGAAGAGGAAGAGCAGGATACCCAACAGAAAGAGAAAGGTGTCTCAAATAAGAAGAAAAAGGTTTGATTTCAGTATCCTGTCTATTATGTTGCTGTTTCTATTATCATACATACCTCGAGCCAGGCTAAAACAGTTGCACCTTGTCTCTTTCAGCTTCATCGGAGGATGAAGATTGCTGAACTCAAGCAGATATCAACGAGACCTGATGTAGTTGAGGTGAGGGTGATTTGGGCAATGGTTTAACCTTTCATAGTCACTGTTCTCCCTTTCTTCGCTCTGGTACATTTATGAGTCTGATGATGTCCCACTTGTGTTGTAATATCTGGATGGAACTAATAATTTCCTTGACTCTGTTACTACATTTGTAATGGTTGTTATAAACCTACGATATGGGGTACTTGTCCTGCATTCCACCCTGTACTTATACGGTATTCCACTCTGTATCCCTTTCGCATAAGATCCCACAATTCATTGACGTATCCTAGAACACATACACGTATCCTGATTCGGTACTTATCCTACCATTATTTACTGGGAAAAAATCGGAGCTTATTTTAACAAGTGTAACCCCGAACTCATTCCAAGTCGTTTGATTGGATTAATTAATTAGGGCGACCTTCAAACCATCCAAAAAAGGAAATCAGACCTCAATTATTAGGGTTTGAATAGAAGAAAGAGCATTACTTCTCTTGTGTTTTGCATAATTCATATAAATATAAGAGCTGTGCTTTTCTTTCCATTACCAAGGCATTAGAAATTAAGCCTCAATGCCCCACTTGGGAGACTTGGAATTTTGCATCCTAAAAATTGGTTTTTTTAGTATGCAATAGATTTTTGGTTTGTCATTACGTAAAGCTATTTTTTAATTGTATAGTAACTTTTGTTGGCATATCTTACAATACACGAAACGTATCCAGATACATTTCAGGAAATAAAAAAACAACACACATACGTATCCGGTATCCCAATTTGAAAACTGTCTTTCTTCTTCTTTGTCTTTCATTCAGTAGGTTTTTCACAACAGAAAATGCACTTCGTATTGAGAAAAGGTGTGATTCTACCTCACTTGTTTCGTAGGATTCTTAAGGATTGTGCTATCGCCCCCCGAGCAACTGATGATCTCGAGTCCTCTTGATTTTGTCTAAATTAAGGCACAAGAGACTCTTTATGGTTTTGTCACTCGAGAATAAATCACTTCAGTATAAATAGTTCGGTTCTAGGAACCAGAAGAGACCTATTGGAAAAGGCATGGTGCCCTATATGTCTATCGGGGAGTTAACATTTGCAGACCTCTTCGTTAGTGTTGAAAGTAGCACAAGCAGTCCATGAGAGTGAACTAGCAACACGAGGTGGTTTACCTGCTCGTTGGGGGTGGGGGGTTCTGCTACTGACCAATCGTCAGGGGATTAGCTACTGGCTTGTTTAAGCCAGTGGAGAAGCAAAGTTCAATACATCGTGTTTAGCAGAAAGACAAATGCCCCTTGCCCGACAATCATTTATTCAAAACCCTTGTGTGGGGCTAATCGTTTTGATTTACCATCTCTTGAAATAACAAAACCCTTTTTACTCCACTTACCCTTATACCCTCTACAGGTATTTTAGTGATAGATTCTGATAGGAACTGGACCAGTGATGTATCTAAATGGGGCCACGTGCCCCCACTCAAAACTAATAATTATTTTTTACTCATCTTATATGTTTAGCATAATTATGTAAGTGTCCTATTTAGCATACACATTTATATATATCTCAAAAATAAATGTGTGGAATTAATTCTAGGCTCCAACTTTCGTTGTTGGGTTCACTTATTATTGTTAGTTTATATACTGTTTGTCTATTTGGAGCTTTTATCTCTTCATTCTTTTTATTTTGTACTGTCGTGGATAAATAACTTAATAGAATGTCATTAATAAAACCATCTCGATAGACTCATTCATTTTAAAGACTTGTCGATGTCAATGTAAAACATACTCTAAAAGTTTTGTCTAAGATTGCATGCTCATTTTTACACCCTTTTATGCATCATAACTTTTATAGTAAGCAACTAACGTGGTGATTCAGCATGATTTTATGATGGTCGATTATGGAAAAGAATATTCGTGATTTTGATTAATAATGTGCCCCCACTAGAGTGGATTCCTGGATCCGTCCCTGAAATGGACGATCCTATTTGGTCAAATCCCTGGCGACAAACTCCTGTCTTCCTTTAACTAGGTTATTTGTGAACACCCTCTATTTTACTATTTTTCCTTGTCCAATTGGTCAAAGAGTTGAAAGCTTTTTGTAAGTTTGATTGTTGACCTAGTGGAATAATCAGAAGACGGATGACAGAAGATTTGAAGGACCTGATCTCCTTTCCGAGATTGTTTTACCCCTAATGGACCCATAAATTAAGTCTTCAAGGGACTTCTAAATTGGAAGTTTGCAGAGTCAATAAATGTATGAATTCTTAGTGTATGTATTCTTAGCCAGCCACACCCTATATGTTGCCAAAGTTGAATCATTAATGTTCTAAATGGATGCTTTTAACTTAGTTGGCAATAGCTTGCAATTGTATTAGCAGAAGGCACCATATGGGTAAATGGATATGAGGTTTCAATTTGATATCAGAAAATTATCTTTTAATAAGAAATAGTTTTAGTTGTGGGGATATAGGCGCATTGAATGGAAGCGAAATGAAATTCAAGTTTTCATGGCCAGTTTGCAGGTAGACAACCGTGAGAATAGCCTAAAGCTATATTTTTTTCTGGTAGAGAAGTTTACTTTCCTAGTTCTGACTTCAGTTGTCATAATTTGGGAAATTGTGAAGTTATATCTCAGTTAAAGTTGAATCATTATATATTCGTTTTCATGTAGCAGTTGGATATTAAGGAGGTTGCTCTATGATTTCTAAACCCCCTTCCTCTGTTTAGAATTTTTACTTTTCTTTGCCTTTAATGAGATGTGCTTCCTCTAGGATGTGATTTATAAGGTTGTGGGGAAGTTGACTGACAAGTTTGTGTTGTTTTTGGTTTCATTAAGTTGTGAAACCTTTTGTTGCGGAAATAGGCCATTTATCTATTTTACATACGCATTTCTGGCTATCCTTTTGTAATTGCAGTTTTCATGGGAGCTATTGTAGTCATTTATCTAATAGTTTATGCTTTCAATTTTCAGGTATGGGATGCAACTGCATCTGACCCCAAATTATTGGTATTTCTTAAATCATATCGAAATACCGTTCCAGTGCCAAGACATTGGTGTCAGAAACGAAAATTTTTGCAGGTTAATCACTCCAGCTAAATTTTTACTATTGTTAGAGATGCATGCATGTTTGGTGCAATACTCATCTGAGAGAATTAGGGGGAGGGTGATGGAAGATAACGTTGATGTAGCTTGTCTTATACGTAAATATGTGGTTCTTGCAGGGGAGCGGCTGTGACAATCATGGAGCCTGGACATGTAGGTGTTTGACAAAGGGGGCTTTTGGATGATTTCTCTTTAATTGTTGGTTGGGTTGGGTTGGGATGAGAAAATTATGTGATGCCTTATTACAAAACGTAGAGGGGGGAGGGGCTGGGATGAAATACGTTTTGACATGTTATATATCGGGGATTGTTCTTGGCAGGATGCCAATTATTCTACTTGGAATTTAAAGATCCGCTACGCATAATTCTTGGGCTGAACATAAATAATCCTGATTTGAGTGCCGTTATCAAAGATTTTTTTGCTCCAAGTCTTGTACCTCATTGGGTTTGAATTATCTTGCAGGGGAAGCGCGGTATTGAGAAACAGCCTTTTCAACTTCCTGATTTTATTGCTGCTACAGGGATTGAGAAAATCAGACAGGTGAGCTTACACTTGTTCTCTTTGTACTTGCATCTTTTTTTGGTCATCTCTCTTGTTTTTTTACAGTCTTTTGCTGTTCTTATAGCGTAACAAATAAAATTTTACCTTTATCATCCTCTATGTTTAAGTCCGACTGTTTGTAATGGCTGTTTCGCTGTTTAAGACGGCCACATTGTCTGCAAATGGCCTGAATTTGCTGGGATGCCACTTTTCTCATTTGAAAAAGCATCCCATAGTTTTTTTCCTTTATCATTTGGATCTCATTACTTCTCGTCCTACTTTGCCCAACTGTGGAAGTGTTGTTTCCAGAAATTTCCAATTTCGGTGCCATTCTCCCAGCTGATTGTCCATAGAATGGGAATTCCAGTTGTCTGTTGAATTGGTATCTTTACACTTGCCAAATGTCTTTTGAATTGGAATCTGTACACTCCTATTCAAGTTTCCTACCACATGCAGACTTGAGTGCAAGAAACTAGTAGTAGAGAGTGATGATGCTGATATTTTTTTAAGATATAGACACTAGTGCCAGTTGTCCATCAGGTTTTTCATTTGTCTGTGATATTTGAACAATGAACCTAGTACTTTTCTTTGTGCCCTTAAACTCTCGTTTTTTTTATTTTTCTCTTCTTCTTTCTACTCTACTTGAGGACTTCCATGATGATTATCTTTTTCTTGTGTTTGATCCATGCTCAATATGTGTGTTCATACCACCGAGCACCGATTGCATGTTTTTATCGCATTGCTTATTGGCATCCTACAGGCATACATTGAGAAAGAGGACAGTAAGAAGCTTAAACAGAAGCAACGTGAGAGGATGCAGCCAAGGATGGGGAAAATGGATATTGATTATCAGGTTTCTCTCTATTTCTTGCCTTAAGTAATTACAGTTGATCTCGGTTCTTCATTGTATAATTTGTTACCTTATTTTTAAGATCTTGCAATCTTTTGGTTTTTTTTTTTTTTATCTGCCGAAGCTGGACGTATGATTGCATCTCTGTCTTTTGCAGGTTCTCCATGACGCATTCTTTAAATATCAAACTAAGCCTAAGCTGACTGCTCATGGTGATCTGTATCATGAAGGAAAAGAGTTTGAGGTAAAAATGTTGTATCATAGTAGTTATATCAATAAATAAACACATGCATTTACGATCTCGTTCTGATGCTTTTCGAGAATACTTGATGGTCTCGAGGGAGAATCCTTGATGCATATTCTCTTTGGGTGGTTAAGTCGTTTTTATGGTTTTCTTTTGCTTGAAAGCGGACATAAGACCATATATTTTGGTAAGTGGATGCTGGTGTCTAGTTTTCTCCCCCCGTCTGTTTCCTCTATGCACGGATGCCTAACCTTCTGTTTCTCTACATATGTAGTAGGTAGTTACTATTTTTATGGCTTCTATGATAATCTCCAAAACAATAGGCTGTTTGGTTTTTATTGCTCAACTATAGCATGGACATGGGGAAGGGTACACTACGGATATAACATGATATGGTCATGTCATGCCCTGCAAATAATATAAATAGACCGAAGTGATTGTGTGATAAACTCTACATGATAAACTCTCGTTCCATATGAATTTGCCAGATTTTCTGAATTTCCTTGTAATTGTAGGATTTGAATAGCAAACATGATGATATAATTCTTATGGCAAACATTTGAGTGGACACACTGATTCTTGTCTAGAAAAGTACTGTTGATTGTGTACCTTTGTGTGTCTACATAAGTGGTATTGAGTACGGGTTGGTGTTCCAAGATTAGCCATTTTGTGTCTGATTATGCAACAGTAACTTCAGAGTTTGAAGAACTGCTATCCAACAAAAATCTTGTGCACTTTTACATTCCATTCTGTAGTGTTGCATGGAAAGTTGATATTACATGTTCAATCCTGTGGTTGTCATGTGCTTAACTGTACTCAATTCAATTCGTGTTTGAAAACAGTAATAGGATGGTTGGTTGAATTGATCATAGTTGTTGCAGTATAGGAGGTAGGCTTGAAAGTTTTATTCTATTTTCTGGTGAATTATTTGGTGACATAATAGTAACTAGCATGAATCGAACCATCTTAGTGAAAACGTTATTAACCAATGACACTTTTCATGTCATCAGGTAAAGCTAAGGGAGATGAAACCTGGGATGTTATCACAGGAACTAAAAGAAGCTCTGGGGATGCCAGAAGGTGCTCCTCCCCCATGGCTCATCAATATGCAGGTCAGTTTATCCCATTTCACATTTCTTGGATGAAAGGTAATAAGCTTGACGGTCTCATTTTTTCTTTTTTGACCGGGCTATTTTTACTCACAGAGATATGGTCCACCACCTTCTTATCCACACTTGAAAATTCCTGGGCTGAATGCTCCAATTCCTCCTGGAGCTAGTTTTGGTTATCATCCTGGTGGTTGGGGCAAGCCTCCTGTCGATGAAGTAAGTTCCACTTTTTTATGCTCTATATTCCTGTTCTAGATTTCATTGTTTTGTTTCAGTTTCTGTTTTAAGCTGTTATTTATCTTTTGTATTTCTTTTCCGTTTTTGATGTACTTATTCCTATTTCTACATGTTAGTTTGGCCGGCCGCTTTATGGGGATGTCTTTGGGGTTCAGCAGCAAGATCAGCCAAACTACGAGGTACATCTCTTTTTCTAGGTTATCAGTTACAATAGTTATGTGGAAGTGCCATTTTCAGAAATGGTTGTTTCTTTCCAATCTCGCTCTCAGACTGAGAACAATTACTGAAAATATTGAAGAATGCAGTGGGCATATTTAGGTTTTCCATCAAGATTTGTTATTTTCATTTCCTTCTCATGTTATGTTTTCCGAGTTCCTTAACTCGCGGTCATCCTGAATTTGTTTCATGCGAAGCGGGACTTAATCCCTCAGGTGGGTTATTAATCATAATGTACTCTGTTGTCTAATCTGAATCTGAATAAACAATTCAGGAAGAACCAGTTGACAAGACCAAGCACTGGGGTGACTTGGAGGAAGAGGAGGAAGAAGAGGAAGAGGAGGTGGAAGAACCGCTTGAGGAAGAGGAATTGGAGGATGGCATTCAATCTGTTGACAGTCTTTCAAGGTATCATACTTGCCTTATTTTTCAAATGTTGTACTTCATTTTCGGTAAATATGACTCAGTAAATTTTCAAGGTTTGGTGATGATGGACTTGGTCATAGACTTAGTTATGCTGGGAAATTCAATGCTTTGTTTTGTGGTGGTGTTCATTATTGGAAAGATTGCTTATCAGTGGACTGTTTTTTACTAATGTTTTGGAATAGTTTCGGCATCTGGTCAAAGTTTTATTTATCCTTCTTCTAAAAATGATTGATCACGCCTTTCTTTCCTTCAATTTTGTTCCCACTCAACCAAACAAAAGGAGAAAATGGCAACTTCGGTTCCTTATATATGTCTCCATCTTACTATATCTTCCTTCAGTTTCTGTTTCCCTGATACCATACGGGGCATTAGGAAATTGGAATAAAAACTGAAGCGGGAAGTGGGAAGGGTATTTTACATTGGGTAGGGAGCTTGTCCGTATCATCTGTTATTGTCGGAAATGAGAAATTTGTATTAATGTGTTGTTTTCCTTCTCATTTGCTCAGTACTCCTACTGGCGTTGAGACTCCAGATGTTATTGATCTTCGTAAGCAGCAGAGGAAGGAGCCCGAGAAGCCTCTTTACCAAGTCAGTATATATGTGATTGCCCCTTTTCCCTCTCAATTTCTGTTACAATGTTGCTGATGCTCACAGTTCTTTTCTTGTTTTGTAAAGGTACTTGAGGAAAAAGAAGAAAAGATTGCTCCGGGAACCTTACTTGGAACAACACATACGTATGCAATCTTCTGTTTGCAAATTTGATTACTTATTTTTTGTTTTCGGTAAGCTTCTTTCTTCTTCAATTGAGGAGGTTTCTGACCCTTTTCTGCTTTCAGGTATGTCATTGGAACTGGGGCTCAAGACAAGGCAGCCGCTAAAAGAGTAATGATATATCATATTTTACCCTTTTGTCTGTTAGAATGCAAATATGAAAAAATAAACACAGCTGTTTTATATATGCTGACCGAACAAGTAATGGCTCATGCACTCTATGGTGAAAAAGTTCAATGATATACAAATAGACAATTGATGGGACTTATGTAATATATTCAAAGACTGGGCACTTTACTCAAAGTTCAAGAATGCACGTCAACTACGGAGCACCAACACTCCAGATTGCCACGGATGCTTCAGAGGCACACAACACACGGAGACACGTATGGACCACACACGTGGTCTGCCCGTTTAATTTTTATGGTGGGAGCCGTAGGACACATTGGGGACATGCTACGGGAGGCGGCAGGTGTTTTTGTATTTTTGAAAGCTTTTTTGGGGTAAAATATTTATAACTCCACAACTATTCAGGCAAAGATTATATACAACGTATGTATATGTGTATAGCAGTATAGGCATACACCATCGGTTGATATTATTTTTTTGCATTGGGTAGCAGTCCTAACTTCAATATCCTGTGGATATAATGTCATAACTAAACAAATTATATTAAAAATAAATCTCTCTGTCCCTGCTGTGTCTGTGCCCTCATTTTTTCGAGAATTGTCGTGTCTCCATTTGTGTCTGTATCCGTATCCATGCTATTTAGCATGTCAACCATTAGATCCAAGAGATCTTGACCATTCCAACAAAATGTGTGTTGTGGACCCCACACCATCATCCCTTGTAGTTAGAATAAACCGCTATGGTGCTGATATTCTAAATTATTCTTTACATTCACTTCTTGATCAATAATCTGGCACAATGAAGCAAGTTCGTATTAATCACGGTTTGGTGTTGTGTCTCGTGTTAACTCAGTTCAACTCGTCATGTCTTCATCATATAATTTCTCTTCTTCATGTCATCATGATTTCAGGTTGATCTGCTTAAAGGTCAGAAAGCAGATAGAGTGGATGTCACATTGCAACCAGAAGAGTTGGAACTTATGGATAATGTTTTGCCTGCGAAGTAAGTAGAACCCTCATTATTTGTTAATTTCAAGTGTAGAATAATTCGCCACGGGCACTTATGACTCTTATTATTTTGCAACTCACAGGTACGAGGAAGCAAGGGAGGAAGAGAAGCTGCGTAGTCAACGAGAGGACTTCAGTGACATGGTTGCCGAGGTGTGTCTCTCACAATCTCTCTTATTCCAGTATTTTTTATTTTTTTTTGTGTTTTGTGTTTTAAAGGATGATTTGTAACGATGAGGTGGAATTGTGCAGAATGAGAAGAAGAGGAAACGGAAAATGCAGGAAAAGGAGGGAAAGTCGAAGAAAAAGGATTTCAAGTTTTAGGAGGTTCTCGGTTTGTGATTGTATTGTTGCAATTGCCAAATCCATTGCGCCTTCTTGGCTCGCTCTATATTTTCTATCATAAGGAATCATTATATTTTTTGCTTGTTTCTATTGGCCAAAAATGTTGTGGCTGTTGACCTACAACTCCTTGGTGCTAAAAACACGCCCTTGTTGTAAGAGAGTGTTGATGAGGAAATTTGTTGCTGATTTTAGGTTCTGTGTTGATCCTATCCTTTTCCTAAATGGAATTTTCTAGTGTTTTCAGTAAAATTCGATTCCACTATTGTGTTAGGAACCAAATTCAAGGATCGCTAATCACATCAAGGGACCCTCTATTCCCATATATTACCATAATAACCTTAGGGCTATGTTACTACTTTTTAAGGTCTTAGGTTTGAAATTCTCAGTGGTATCAACTACTACTTTGGTGTTAGTCCATATGAAGTTTTGTTCTAGCTTTCATTGTGGCCCCTGCTATTGGACGTTGAAATTGGTTTTCCAGACTTAATTGAGGTGCGTGTAAGCTACCTCGGACAACATGAGTTATCAAAAGCAAATGTACCCCCGTCATAATATCTGGTAAAATACGATTAGGTCTAGATTGATTTGTTTGTTTCCAGATTGAGTATAATCAAATTGTGCGCCTACAAAAGCACTGAGAATTTGAGACCAATGATTTCCATTTTGCTCAATATAGGCAGGGACCATTTGGCAGCCCTTGCCTATTTTTGTTTCTTTATATTTATGTTCTAGTTTTGTACTATTTTGTATTTTTATTTGAACAGAGTTCCGGTCCTAATTTAAGTAGCAGACAAACAAGGGTTATCACACTGACTCTTAGTCTCAATTTAGCTTCAACATTTTAATATACAAAAATAAGTTTGAGTACCATAATTGTACTCCGTTGGACTCCTTAAAAGTCTAGCAAAAAATATAATCCAATATGATGTGGCGGACATGTTAGACCAGTTCAATAGAGAGTTTCCCGTCATGCCGTCTGAGATCCCTTGTGTCCAAAAAATGGTGTGTCTCTGTGCCGAATTATTTTGGGTCGTTAGATGGTGTGTGTTTTATTTTAAAATTTACATGTGATCCAATAGTAGAAAGTGCGCCGGAACAGAGGAGAATTTGTTTCCTACTCGTACGCTTAGCAAAGTCGATGCCTATATTGAGCAATAGCCGAAGGAATGCCCAAATTTGGTTGGTTTGGCCATTTTCAGATATTGACAAGATATTTCCCTCTTATCTATCCCTCTGGGATTTACAAAATCAACCATCATGTCTTTAGGTCCTTCACTTAAGGACCACCAGAAAGTCTCTCTTCAAAAACATCATTTTTCAAACTCACTCAGTAAAATATGGGCTCATTTTGATGTTGGGTACGAGGCTTTGCAAAACTTTAGTCCGTTGACATTGGATATGTGATAGAATTGTGGAGGGGAAAACAAACAACCGGAAATATGTCATCTTATTAAGATAAAGGGGTGTGTTTGTTAAAAAAAAAGGGTAGATGTATGGGTTGTCCAAGCCCGACCCATAGCTTGGTTGCTCACTTCATATTAAGTCCAAAACAACAAAAAGATATTCAAGTAAAAAAAATTACAAAAATTCAAGAGTTATTGTAGAGGGCCCAAAGCAACTCCCAATATTGGGCTCCCTACATCTTCAAGAGTCTTTTTAAAAAAATTAAAAAATTACAAAAATTCAAACTAAAATGACAAAGTTATAAAAGATAAACGCAAAAAAATATAATTGTAAGAGTTTTTTCTTTTTGAAGAAAATAAGAAAAATATCCTCATATCTTAACTATGATTTGTGTGAAAAATTATCAAATCATATTAGCTCGCTCGGTTTGGTTTCAATTTTTCACCATTGTGATAGATTTTTGTAATCAAATGTATGAGCAACATATCACTTGTACATCATTATTGTGTTTGTTAAATACAAAATTTCTTACAAAGTAATTGAGTAACGTGATTGTAAAGACCTGAAAATTTCTAAAATATTTTGTCTGAAAAAGAAAGTGGGGAACTAGAGAAATTTCATTTCAATAGTTTAATGTGAGAGATCGTTTAGTTTTGGACTTGTTTGAAGCACATTAAGAAGTTTAGACATAACTTTGGTGATTTTTAATCCTTTCAAAATGGCAACAACCTACCTTTTTTGTGATTTCTTTCTATCTTCTATCAAAGAATCATACAAATGGTTGATTCCCACGTGATAGATTTTGTATCGAAAGAGTTTTGTCAATTCTAAAAAAAAATTCTTTTCAATTGGAACCCTTTCAATTTCAATATCGAATATATACTTACGAAGTTGTTCCAATTTATTAATTGGCATTAACCCTAGATTCTTGCCCCTGAGAAATGAATCAATACTTTCTACATCGATGAACAATCGATGTCAAGCCAAGTGCACCTCCATTTTTATATAAAGTGGTGGGTGTAAAAATCCACAACGGGTCGTGTCCTTCAAGTCGCACGTTGCTGATTGCACTATATAAGGAATCTTGGGAGAGAGAAAATAACCAAATTTTGGGAACCACACCCTATTTATAAGACTCAAATTCGCGTGAATAGAGCTTGAGGAGGCTAATTTTTGGTGGAATACAAGTTTGGAGAGCTAGGGTTTGCTTCAAGGTCTTGATTTGGAGCTCAACCACTTGGAGGTTTGGGTTTCCTCCATATTTTCTATGTGTTTGTGAGTGTGTGTAGTATAAATTTCTAACTTTGATCATGCTCCCTTTGATTTTGTTGTTGAACCCAATTTTTAGGCTTTTGATTTGAAATATTGTTGAATCCTTATGTTGATGGTTCAATCCCCTTGTTTTGAGTGAAATCCATCTTATCCTAGTTGCATTGTGGTTATTGATATCATTAATTTATGAGTTTGGACCCAAATGTTGAGTTGGAAAAGAACCCATCAAAATTCTGCAGATTTCTATGTGGAGCCCCTATTTCTGGTGTTCCCGTTCGGACGGGATTACCCGACCGTTCGGACGGTTTTGCTAGAGCACTCCTCGGGTTTTGTCTTGCAACCCTGGCTCTCCTTTAGCGCTCGTTTAGCCCTCGCTCTCACAATTCGTCGTAAAATATGAGATTCCAACTTGGAAATTTGTTTAAACGTACACTTGGCTTGAGTTGTTGAGTGTCAACGTAGTATAATGAAATGATATTTGATGGACACTCCTAGACACATAGCGGTGTAATGCGATAGACAAGATCGACACGATATTGTTAACGAATATTTTGTAACTCGAAATAGATCTAAAGTAAAATAAAAAGTGGCAAGGCAAGGCACTAGGACCACCAATCGGTGTGTTGTTGGGAAGGGTTTCACGAGGCCCATAGACTTGGAAAAGGGGGTCCCTTGAGGCCCATAAGACACAGAAAAAGGATAGTGGCTTCTCTAACCCCAGATGTTAATTTAATGAACGAAGTGGATGTGAAATATTGTTGGGTACTTGTAGGATACGTGAATCCACGTGGATACTTAAGGGACATATGGGCATTCCTAAGATTTATGGACACTTGGGAAATATGTTGCATACATTCGGACTATGGATTAACGATGAACAGGATTACGCATACCCGGAATACTTTTTGAGAAACGTACGAGGTTACACATACCTGGAGTATTTGTTGAGAAATGTACGAGGTCATACATACCCGGAATGTTTGTACGGGGTGAACGATGCATGGAATGTTGCCAGGGTTACTAGCGCAGAAATTATAGAGAACCATTGAAGGACTTCGATAACTATAATGAGAACTTTGTGGTACGGTAGAGGAGGCTTATAAGTGGTGTCGGATACGATGGGCTAAACTTTGAGAAAGCATTTAAAGGTTTAAACATGTTATAACGAGTCACGCAGTAAGAGGAAGATTTGGTAGTCGACGGTTTGAATCTAATGTCGTGTGAGTGTGAGTATGTGTGTGCGTGAAGAGTTGTTAAATTCTGGAGTTACGATAAAGTCATGTATCTTAATTCTTGTTCAAGTGTTTTTAATTACATTGTGCTTCCTCTTCATTACTTGCCGTTTCATGCATATATAGAATTGGTACAAGAAAATCCTACTGGGTAAAGTGAATGCTCACCTCTTCCATTGCAAGTACTCGCTAAGGAACATGAGTTGGAATACTTGAAGTGCATGACATTTTGTGAGTATAGCATGAAGAGTTATTTTGTAAGACCTTATTTTTGAAAGATGAATTGTAATTCAAATCATTCATTTCTTTTGACTTCGGAAAATGTATAACTCTAATACATTTACTCACGTTTGGCATGGGAAAAGGGTATCCGATTTAGATGTGGTTATCGGAAATGAATCTTGTACATTGTGAGGAGATCTTTTCGGAAGTACTCCTTCCATTCTGAAATGATAGTCATTTTTGGGATTGCGTACCATTTTCAAATGCTTATATCTTTCAATTTATAATAGTTTTTATGATTTTGAAAATTTTGTTCAATAGACCTAATTAAGATCTATCAAATAAGATCGATAATGTATATTTTTTGAGATTCACATTAAAAGATATAAACAATTGAAAATGACACGCAGTCCCAAAATGGACTATCATTTCGGGACAGAGGGAGTATGTAGGTGATATTGACAGGTTTTTTTTTTTTTTGAAGTTAGTTTATTTAATCGAGGCCGTGGTAGTGATTTTCATAATATCGTAGATTAAGAAGAAAAGAACAAAAAGTCTAGAATCACACTCAAAATGAACATATGTTCATACAAATTATGCACACATAAATGAAAGCGTTTTTATATTTGGGCGTGTATTTTAAGCGTGGTCTAGATTTGTTGGGATGACAAATGGAGTAGAGAAAAAAATGTGAAAAGAACCGGTTTGTTAAAAATTGAAAAAGGGTGGTAAAAAAGGGTAAAGAATGAGAGAGGCAAAAGTCAAACAGTGGCTACTGGGAATTGAACTTGACTCTCACGGAAAATAGACATCACCGGGATGCCATCATACCAAGGCCTCATTTGGATTGTGTATTTAGAAGAGAGATGACTGGGTTGGGGTTCCACTCCCTCAAAACCCGTTTGACTGGCCATCTTCACCCCTGATCTCTCATCCCTCTTCTCCAATTAGTCAGGGCAAACTCTGATTGTTTATATGCGGGGCTGGTAAATTAGTCATGGCTGATATGTTAGATTTACCCAAAACAAACCCTAATATCTTGCTTCAATTCATGGCTGATATGTCCCAATTTAATTGCTCGCTTTAGGAAACGTGTATTTTTGTGGATATTAAAAAATGTACTTCCGTAGAATATTTTTAAATTTTTTTTACACCAAATTAAAGTACTCAATATATTTTGTAGGGGTTTGAAATTGCATGTATTCCCATTGTGAGCAATTAAATGGGGACGGAGGGAGTAATGTTTAGAAAATTGGGTGTATTGTTGTCAAAATTATACTTTTAATTTTTATAGTTTGTTTTATAAAATATTACAATGAAGTAGGAGCATTACTCCTATAACTTTATTGTTGAAAAGTATATCAAATTAACGATTTTTGGTATTTATGCAATTATTTAAATGCATAATCTAAGATATGCATTGCCAAGGGCAAAATAGTCTTTTGACAGCTTTTTACATCATCTACCTTCCTAAGCCACCTTATCCCTTCTCTTTAATCCTTCATCCAAACCATGAACTAATTAATCTCACCTTCTTATATGTCACATCAATATGGGTCACTCTTCTTATTTAACCCCCTACTATTTAATCCTCTGTTACTATTTTATCCCCCCAAACTAATACGTCATCCAAACGGGTTGCAAGTGTGTATTTCGCACTGTTATTGGAAACTTTTTTGCTATTTATATATTATAATTTGCAATTTTTTATTTTATTTTTGGTTGCCCCAGCCCAGGGGGGTGCCCAAGCCAGTGGGCTTGGTGGGCTCACCCCTGGGCCGGCCCTGCTCAATGGCCTTATCAAAATTGGATAACAAAAAGTTGTCAGATCAAATTTTGGTTTTCCATTTAGAGGTTTGCAATGTCAAATTCCACAATGGCGTTTTTTTTCATAGCCAAAATAATGGACCCCATCACTTTTTCAAACTTGGATAACCAAAATTTGCCACATCGCTTTTTGAAACTACGAAAAATAGTTTTTTAAACTGGTTTGAACTTTTTTTTAAAACAAAACAGTTTTTAAAAAAATGTTGACAAATAGTTTAAAAAGAAAAAGATTTTCCTGGAGAAAAAAAACTGTTTTCGAAACACTTTAAAAAAAAACTGTGTTTTCGAAAAACTTTTTTAAAAAAGTAATTGTTTGAAAACATTGTTGAGAGAGACATAGAACGTTTTCATCATTTTGTGTAGTGATGGGTGTACTTGATTCAGCAGATGTGTGGTCCACTTAATTTGATTATTTGCAAAATGTTGTTAGTTTGGTTATTCCAATGTGAGTATTTTTTTGAACAAACATTGCTAACTTTATTAACCTTTTAGTTTTGGTTAGGCCATTGAAGATGCTGTAAGAAATAATAAATATATATAAATAGAGAGCATTTAGAGTAATTTTATTAGAATGCTATCATAAATTTATTAAGTGTAATCAAAATATGTAAGATTATTCATGTAATTCTACAAAATTGAGGAGGGCCCATGAGTCGAGCCGAGCCTTAATGTGTCGGGCCATGAGTCGCTCGTGAGTAACTCGGTTCGTTTGCAGCCCTACTCATGTTGGTCAGCGCCTAGGTGTGTGTGATTAGTGTAACGTATGTGGAACGAGTCCAGCTAAGGGTACAACACTTTGATGTACACTAAAATTGGAGCCCCTTCAGTTTATTTAAAATATTATTTAACGGGTCTCTAGAAAAAAAATCAGGGCATTCGAACATTGGTAAAGGCTCGATCAATATAGTCGGGAAATTCATGGAACAAAAATCGATCGAGTCTTTACAGATGTTTAAAAGAGTGATTTTTTACAAGAACACTTAAAAACATATTTTAAACAAATTGAACGATTCCAATCATTTATGTAGGACCCTAATTGGTCACACACGAATGATGTACATTTAGTGTACACCAAAGTGTTGTACCCATAACATTAGCGATGTGGAATCCATAAAAAAATGGGGAGTGTGTGTGATTTTGGTGTGTTACATAGAGTATATTTGGTTTCCACCCAAATAAATTCCAAAAAACATAGAATATTCAGTGATACAATTATTTAATTTTTTTTTTATTTTTATGGCAATCATTCGAGTAGTATCACTATTGACAACAATCGATTATATGACCGTTTTTAAATCTTAATCTCGGGACTAAATAAACCTGCCGGCAAAGGAACGATTGCAGAGAGAATAATTTTCTACGGCTTTTCCACCTTAAGCAACCCTGCATCCTAGCTTCGTAACACTTCTTTGAAATCCAGAGACCTTCGATCATTTTTTATTGTAGAATTATTTTACAAAGCACATTTCAGATCAATTGCTTGATTAGCGAAGTCAAAAAATGAGTTTTCCAAACCGAACTATGCTTATGAAAATAAAAATAAAATTATATTTCTAGAATTTTGAAACAAATTTGTTAAAAGATGCATATGCAGTGAGAGACTAGAGAAGTAATGTTGAAGAGTTAGTCTGATGATCAAACATGATGTTACAAATTTTTCTTTATCTTAAGCTGCGGCAGAGCCAGAATTTAGTTAAGGAGACAGAATTTCTCTCAGGTTGCATTTTTTTTTTGGGTTAAAATGAATAAAGGTTTGATTCAATTGTATTGCGGTCTTTAAATGAAAATGATTAAGATATTATATTTAGGTTTCGAATCATATTTTTAATTGCTATTTTTCCATCATCTATGATCTGTATAAAAATCAAGTTATACGGATACTGATAAGCAACTAATTGACTTCCCTAAGTGTGAAATATTTTTTGTGGGAACTGGGGGTGACACGTGCCACACTCTACTCAGATACCTTCGCCCTTGCTCTCAAGGTCTTAAGTTCGGCTATTTTTGCCATCAACATTCAACACATAGGATTTCCTTGTCCTTTGTGAAAGCGTGAGTAACATTTGTGGAAAAAGCTATGCAAATTAGTTCAAAGTGCGCGCAAGATAACCTCTGACGCCCCATAAAATAAAAAAGACATGAGAAGGGTTTGTGTTTTAAAAAATATTTTCTTCAAAGAGTGATACAAATTCTCTTCTCAAATGGACATATAATTTAGGGAATTGATATTAGCACTCCCTATTTTGATATTGACACTCCTTTTTTTGTCTCTATTAAGTGAAGTTACTAAATCACCCTTGTATTTTGAAAGCAAGCGAAAATTGTAATTACTATAATACAATGGTGGTTTAGTAACTTCACCCTAATAGAGACAAAATGGGGAGTGCCAATATTAATTCCCATAATTTATTTTCCTTTATATTTAACACGTTGTCTCTAGAAAATTAATAGAAATGGAAAACATTTGACAAAGTTGTTCTTATAGATTATCCACGTGATCAAAATTTGATAAAACCGCATTTCTTTAAAAAAAATCATTATTTTCTAATAACTACGTACTGTGTAAAATATGTCTTTCTATAAAAATATCACAATATATAAATAAGACACGGATTGAACTTTTCTTGTTTTACCAAAATTTTGAACAATTTTGATTTGATTGTCCTTGCAAAATACTAGTAATATAATTATATTGCAAATAATACTATATTACTATAAATTTTGGCCAAAATCTAAAACCATTGCTTAATTCATGACACTCACTATAAACTATACCTACGCATACGATGAAGTTTGCTGGACATGCATGCATCTGATTCCTCCACCCTACGCTAACCCGCATTTTTTAAATCAAAATTAATCATTTTTTAGAAGTGCTCAGACCCGCTCCAGTATGGGTCCTACAGTGTTCGCACAAACTGCACATCGCTCAACCACAATACGATCCAAAATTACCCCACGCGCCTTATGAATCGTGATTAAAAAACTACTTTAAAATGAAGACGGGGAAGTTCAATTTCTTTTTTTTTTTTTCCTTCAAGGGTGTATGTGTCAGCTTACACACAACCCCATTAATTTATTCAAAAATGATACGTACACATTTGGGTCTCCATAACTGGGTCGACCCGACACCCAAAAGAAAAATGCCAGAACTTTCATCGTTCCCCTCGCTCCAATCCCACACACCACCAAAACTTTCAGGGAGAAGAAACCCCTGCATCCGCCGCCGCTGCCTTTGCCCGGCGACCACACCGACGAGGACTCCTCGTCTCCACCTCTGGCAACCACAGCCACCTTCGTACACTGACGAGATCAGAAACGATGCGGGCTGTGTGTGTGTGTGTGTGTGTGTGTGTGTGTGTGTGTGTTAGCTCTTTCTCTTGACTAACACCACTGCCGCCTCCACGACTGCTGGCACGCCAACATAGCTGACTGCACGAGCGCTGAACCACCATCACCACCGCAACATTTAACAAGGTTAAACTAATGAAAGACGCAAATAGAAATCACGAAAATACTGCAAAAGGGAAAAAAGTACAACATAATGCAAGAATAATTTTTTTTAAAATCATCACTTGTCATGTAGTATATGAACATCGTAATGAGGGAGAGTTTTAACCAACACTAATGATGGTGGTAGATTCGTGGGCAAGTGCTTCACATTTTCAGGGGAGACTCGGTTTTGAGTGTTACCAGTGATAAGAGAATGTTGGGTATACACTTATGTCCACTTGTACCTAGGTAGTGCCATGGTGACGATCTGTCTTCACGGATAATAGTTATGGCTCGAAACATACATTCCACTAGCGGATCGAGAACCCCTATGGTCACGTCCAGTGGATGTTACTATGGTGGTTGCCCATCCTTTTACCAGTTAAAAAAAAGGGGAGAGTTTTAACGTAAATTTATTATTCCTCAATACCATGGATTATTCTTGGAGTAAGTAAAATTTGTTTAACCTTACAAAAACAAATGAAATAGTATTTGTTTTAACGAGAGCAATGAAAAATAATAAAAACACAAATTGAAATGAAAAAAATACGTAAAAAAAATACAAAAACACTTTCTGCCATAATTATTCCTATATTTACCGACATGAATTAAAAATTTAACAAGAACTATAGTGAAATTCTTCACTTTCGTTTAAGAGGAATTAAACTAATTACTTAGTGGCCTTGAGGCACAAAACTATATGGTTAAAGAGTATAAACGGTAAAAAGAAGTGTCGACCAGTACCAAAAAACAAAAACAAAAAAGTGTCAGGCATCACTTGACGGTGCTCAACACCACCGAATAATAATTTTTCTACGAATTGGCAGATCGATCGGGCCTTGTTTCCCATTTACCACAATCCACACTCCAGTGATTTTATCGACACTCATTAAAACCCTCACACATTCAAATAGTAATTTTATTTAATGAAAATACAGAGTGATTTTTTTTTTTTATCAAACCCTCAAATCACAACCTCTATAAAACTTTACATAGAATTCAAAATATTTAGGGTCCGTTAAACACATCCTTTGATTTCGGTGTGTCTCTCTCTCTACATTTCCTCTCTCTTTTTTTGAAGAGTGAGAGGAGTAAAAGTTATCGTTGCACCGCTCTACCCTCTCCTCTCTCTCTCTCTCTCTCTCTCTCTCGCCGGCCGAGAAAAATACACGACCTATCTCCTCCACCTTCTCTCTCTACACCTTTCCTTCGACCAGATCGTCACACATTCATAGCGTAGTATATAGATTTACACATATACGTATAGATTGTCGCAATGTCGACGGAGGACGAGAAGTTGTTGAAGGAGGCGAAGAAACTGCCATGGGAGGATCGATTGATTCACAAGAACTGGAAGGTCAGGAACGACGCCAACATCGACCTCGCCGCACTCTGCGATTCCATCACCGATCCCAAAGACCCCCGCCTACGCGAATTCGGTGAGTTAGTTAGGGTTTCCTTGCTCGCTGGATCTGGGTTCCTTTGTGCTTTTTGTTTTTCGTTTCATCGATTTGTGCGATTTTTATGACAATGCCGTTTTGTTTGGATAGAGATTTTGTATGTTCGAATTGCTTTATTTGTTGAATCGCTTTATTTCAGGAAAGGGACTTCCATGGGCCTCTTTCATATAAATTTTCCAAATTAACCTTAAAATTAGTATAATGAATGAGAATATTTTGAGTTTTGCACGCACCGGCACCCCTCAGGACCCACTTGTTGCGAGGTTTCTTGTGTTGACAGTTTTACAGAGGCAGCGGCAGCCTCAGGCTATAGCGCCAGGGTTTTTTGTATTGAGGGAGTTGAGTGGTGTTATTGTGTGTAGTGACTTGCTTTTGTTTTGAGGTCTCTTGCGTTCAATGTAATCACTGATCACAGCATAGTTATTTTGGAGAGCCTTTTACAGTGAATTTCAGTATCGGGTGAGTTGAGTGATGTAATCCTTACTGCATGTAGTGGTTTGTTCCCCGAGAATTAAGGCACATTTTCGAACCTCGTAGTGTGCTCTTGTGCACCCTAGGCCCTTAGATCACCATACATGGATGTGGGGGATCAACACTAATTGCTTGGACCCACATCAATGTATGGTGGTGGAGCGCCCGGGACACTGGGCACTGAATGAGTATTCCTTTTTTTTTTTTTTTCCGCGAGGATCTATATTCTTGTTCATGCGTAACAGCTTTTGATTTGTTTTTGTAGGATCGTTCTTTAGAAAAACTGTTGCCGATTCGAATGCGCCGGTGCAGGAGAAGGCTCTTGATGCGCTGATTTCATTCTTGAAAGCTGCTGATGCTGATGTTGGAAGGTAGTAAATGTTTTTGTAGTTTTTTTCGGTGGTTTAATTTCGGATGCTGTGGTATTGGCATTTATGTCTGAAATTTTGTTTGGGTTTTGAATTCTGAAATTGTTGTGTGTAAAGATACGCGAAAGAAGTATGCGATGCAATTGTAGCAAAATGCTTGACGGGTAGACCAAAGACTGTTGAGAAGTCGCAGATGGTGTTCATGCTGTGGGTAGAGCTGGAGGCAGTGGACGCTTTCCTGGTACAAAAAAATTACAGAATGTTCTCTGTTTCCTCGTATCCTTACGATCTATGTTTCCACTTATATTCACTTCGTTTTCGATTGAGTTGAAAATGTAGGATTGTCCATACGGTGAATTCTGGGTGCAATATGAATTGCATCAGATATTGGTAAAATTCTTTACTGTTGGCCATTTGTATCACACATTTTATACCATGGAAGTGGGGGCTTACTAACTGTTTTGCCTTATAAAGACCCGCCATAGGGTAAGTGGGTTTAATCTGGATCCATGGTTTGGTTGGAATTTCCCACAACTACGGTCAAAGGTGGACCCAAGTAACAATGGGCTTAAGGCCAGAAGTGGTACCAGATCAAGTTGACCCTAATTTCTTCATCATTGCGTAGGTGGGAGCCAAAGTTTGCGGGCTTCTTTGGGACTCAAATGCAAGCCCCGAAAGGTAGCAAACAAAACTTCACCAGATAATAACATCTGCAGTATCACATGATCAAGAATTCTCTTCGAAAGGCATAAGATTACAACCCCATTTATTGTTACCTCAGGAGCTTAGTTCTTTGTAAACTGTAAAGTACCTTAGATATGAAAAATTGATATTTGCAACAATGGCTGCCTTTGTGTGGCATGAAGGGAGGAAAATACTTCATTTGGTTGCTTGGGATGCTGTCTATGATGGTGGTTTAAATTGTAGAGGAATCATGACTACTGTGGCTATGTTTGGTTGGAGGCTCTTCTAGGAGGAATATAATTTTGTGGTGCAAGGCTGCAAGCTCCAAAGAACAAGTACTTGCAAATGGTACGGACTTGTGGGCTTCAACCTTCAGACAGGTCTTACGCGTGTATAAGTTTACCTAAGGAGCTTCTGCAGCAAGGAAGGCCTTGGCTTCTGGGTAATGAGGGGGGGGCGGGGACTGCCCCTTGTTGGATATAGCTGCTGCTGAAGTGCGTACAATGCAAGGATAGCCTGGTGCTCGATTATTGGGTCGATGATCTGGGTTAAAACGGGATTTGGGAGAGCTTGGGGTCCTTGCTCCCTCCTTAGATTGTGAAACAAAGTAATGTGATAATGTTTGTTATGGCTGATTTATGATTTTGCTAAATCTTACAATACTCGTGGGAAATTTCTAGTGAAACCAGCATTTGAGCAGTTGTGAATTGGAAGGAAAGGTGGTTCCATCATTGCTTTCCCCTCGTACCGCTGCGGGGAACGAGAATCTTCAGAGCTAATTTGGGAATGATGGCGTGGTGCGGGGATTAAATTGTAATTGTCAAGGTACGGGGATGGTGGGTTGTGTGGCTCAAAATTTTGAACTGGCAGATAGTCGAGGGGAGGGCGATGGAAAGGGATTTCTCATGTATCAGTTGGATGAGACTAACTTACTGAGGTGGAAAACACTACCTTTTGGCAATTTCTTTTAAGGGTGTTACAGATGGTCAGATGGGGCTTCTCAGAACCTTGGATGTGCAGGGATTGGGGGGTCTAATCTATGAAGCACAGATACGTGATACAGATACGATACGATACGGATATGCGGATACGTGATTTTTCCAAAAAGTAGGATAATTTTTAATTAAATAAAATTAAATAAAAAATAATTTTTTTAATATACCCGGATAATAAAAAATATTTTTTATATATACATATATAATTTTTTAATTCCTAAAAAATGAAATATATATTATAGAAAAGTAAATAAAAAATATATTACTCCCTCCGTTCCAAAATGTTTGCCCCCTACGAAACTACGTGCAA
This sequence comes from Gaultheria prostrata, assembly GCA_036023075.1. Lineage (NCBI taxonomy): Eukaryota > Viridiplantae > Streptophyta > Magnoliopsida > Ericales > Ericaceae > Gaultheria > Gaultheria prostrata. Next base: position 154 of record JAXBDA010000032.1, on the reverse strand, counting down.
TTTTCAAACTAAAAAATAATTTAGTTGCAAAAATAATTTTCTAAGCAATATGGATCTTGTTTGATAGATCTCATTGAAAACTTTAATATGGTGCAAAAAAAATTTGAAAATTATTTTGGTAAATATATTATTTTTTAGTTTGAAAATTGCACGT